>JZKD02S1742595.1:502309-518654 GCA_000966675.3 Picea glauca
CAACTCAATATGCACAATCATGTGATAGATCTATGTGCTCTTTGCAAGGCGCTATCTGTCTCACTAATTGGGAGTATTTTCTCTCCTCTTTCTTCAATTGTTCCTTTTGGAACTGAGAATCTGCACCTACACCTACTCTAAAGTTGAGAATGGTTGCTCCATTATCACTATGAATGCTGAAATATGGGAGTAACTCCTCTAATCCATCATGGCAACAACTTCATCTGAAACTAGGAGTGGCTCAATAATTGATACTGAAGATAGTTCTTATTCTTTGATGGAGGTAACTTTATCTTTTATCATGTTTATGTTGCCATGACTCAGCTAATGTACTGCACCAACTTCCATTCAATTTTAAATATGGGGATTTCTCCCCCTGCATCTCATACTATCTATGAATCATGGTTGTTCTGGTTGTCTTCATAAATACTGGAACTATTTCTTCAACAAGTGTATTGGCATAGTCTTCTCCCTTTTGTTGGGAGAATCCTATGGACACACATTAGGCTTCGTACATCTGCAACAAGTTTGATCTATATAGATCAATATTGGAATTCAATACTGACTTCTCTTCTAGTCTCATGGAAGAATCCATATCCTAGTCTTTCTGACTCGCTTCCTTCTTTGTTACTGAAACAAGCAAATCTTCCAAGGTATTTCGTATCTCCTAGGAGTCTCTGAAGTTACGATCTAGTCTTCTCACGGCATCTTTCTTCTAGTCTTGGAAGTTGTTTATTCACCTGATCCTTTTTGAGATCATGCTTACTCTTGGACGTCATCATCTCTTATTAGGTATACTTGGTGTTGGGTACCGAGTCTAAGTATGAAAGAATGAGTCAGGATTCAGACGAGTTGTACTTCCCATCAAGGTGGATGTTGGTTGTGGAGCCTAATTATCTTCCTGATTCAAAGGTCCTTGTTTTCAGTCGTGTTTATACCCTATGAAGTATTTCCACCCCAGAAGTATGTACACTCTTCCACATGGGGGAGTGCAGACGGGGGGTACCCCCTCTGCGGGGTCCAGGGGGTCTATCTCCCTGGCTGAGGGGTCTGGGGGAAAGAGGGCCCCCAGTAGGGGTTCAAGGGAGAAGCCCGTGAAGGAAAAATTGCCTTGTAAATGTATATTGTAATTTCATTGTAAATCTGAACCGTTCATTATAAGGTTGTAGATCTAACGGTAGAGATTATGTTAAGGTTTTTTTCCCTAGAAGGCAACCCTCTTTTACGACGGAAATGTATTATGGCTAAGGTTATGGTGAATATTGTATTCTGAGAGAGGAGACTGTGAGAGAAAGAAGAGGAAGTTACAACCAGTTTTGTTGTAGGTTGTATCCCTTCATTTGCTAGATAATAATAAAGGAAGGACTTGGCAATTTGATGTAGGAGCATCTCTCCATGTCAACCAACCAACCAACCAACCATGTCGAGCGTATGCATTCAAAGCTAAAGAGAGGCGTAACCTCATTTCAAGTTTGAAATTGAATTTAATTTAATGTCTAGGTTGGTGAGCCATAGAAGCCATGCCTTTGTGCAAGCTGTAGATAAGATAGGCATTTAATGTGTGTATGGCTGAGATCTAGATCCGATTCTGGACTAGACAACCCATTCAATGTATTTGAATAGAGTAGGTAGACCTGGAGGGAAGAGCTCGATGAGCCCCTTAAGTAAAAGAGATTTTCGGATCTCATTTTGGTAGATGGTAATGGTTAGAAGATAAGAGAAGAGCCAGAAAGAGCTCGAGAACACCATTGTAAAGATACAGGAATTTTGCCATTTTTAATATAAAATAGAGCAGTTTTCCCTGCATTGACTCTGTGTTACATGGATGTCTGTGTGTGTTCCATTGTATTTTGTAGATGTATGTTAGGCATTTGCAGGAGTGTGTTTGATTTCAGGGTTGAATGTATTTGAGGCTTCACACCAGGAGGGTTTGACCGAACGCTGCAGGTTCTGATAGTCGTGCATAGAGGATGCACTTCTAAACTCTACGGAGTCAAACAGAGACATGTTGTGGCACAGAACCTGGAATCAACAACTCAGGAGGAAGAACTTTGAGGTTGTTGAATACCTCAATAGGCAAGGCTATGTATGAGAGACACAGTTGCAGACAAAATTATGTTGTGAGTTATGTAAAGGCTTTTCCAAGGGGGGCATTGAGCATAGGCACAAGGTGCAGTTGGAAGAACTCTACTATTAGTTCAGAAGACAGAATCTCTGAGGAGTTCTATAGATCTCTGCCAAGTGGGCATTGAGCGTATGCATTGCGGTGCATTTGAGGAAGGAACTCTGCTGGGAGTTCAAGGAAACAAAATCACTGAGGATTTTGAGAGCTCTGCGAAGTGGGCATTGAGCCAGTGCAAGGAGTGCACAAAAGGAAGAAGACAGAACTATTGAACGTTCGGTGGAGAAGATACTCCGCCAGGAGGGTGTCGAGGAAGTGTGCAGACAGGCACAAAGGAAAGAACTCTTTGAGTTTTAGAGCTAAAACAAGAGTCCAATGAGGGATCTTCACTGAGTTACTGAACACCAAGAAAGACTTAGCAAGGAGGTTGCTTGAGCGAAGGATAGCCAGGAAGGCATCAATTTCTCCATCTGAGGGAGAAGAGGGAAAAGATCCCTCAAGGGGTCTGAGTGTTTGCAGAAGCTCAGGAGGAACAATGTTTTCACACGCATTGGCAAAGCTTAGAGTTGAGGAGTTCGCAAGAGGAAAGAGAACACAGGTTGAAGCCTTTGAGAATGTAAAATTCTTCCAAGTCTGGAAAGAAGGCACGCAGGGAGCTCAGGAGGGAGAAATAGTAGCCGTCGGATTGGCTGGAAACAGAGATTTGGATCGTTGGTTTCCACATCCAGAGAAGCGCACAGAAGGAGGACATTGTGGATCTTCAGATGTTCACATAGAAATCCCGTCAACCGTTGGATCGGGAGAAGATGCGCAGGGTTAAGCACAGGAATGAGTGCACAGAAGAATGGTTTTGAGGCCGTTATATCTTGAGCAAGTTACCGGCCAGCCGTCAGATTGGACAAGGAGCTGCACGAGGCTTAGCAGTCGGGATATTAACCATCGGGAAATCGGGATTCTTGAGGGCAAGAGAATCGAGACATTCCAAGTCGCAAAACATCAGAGCGATCTGGACCGTCCATTAGCAGAGACATGTGGTGGAGATCGAGTGCCCTTCGACACTTTGTCTCATCGAGAAATCAACATTCCCATGGACAAGAGGTCAGGGAAATCCAGGATGAAAACCCTGGCATAATCTGAGATGTTCGTTCAAGAGGGACAGGTGTGAGAGATCGAACAAGAGCTGGCATAGCAGTCATCGGGATATCGTAGATCATGGGAGAAAAGGGTTTGTGCATTTCAGAATCGCGAAACGTGATTTCCTGATAAGGCATAGGAGCGTGTGGGCCACACAAGAGTTGGCGAGGAGGATAGGTCATAGATTTTCGCGACAGTTGAAAGGACCATTGACAGGTCAATGGTCGTGAGCAATCCGAGGATCGGGGATCGGAGAATCACGAGTCCAAAGGGTGCATGCATATTGACATCGCAAATCCTGGAACCCCGATGGGAAGCTATATGGCTATGGTCATATGGTAAGTGGTCACATGGACCATAGTATAGCCAAGAGGGGATAAAGTTGACAAGGAAGGGCGCATCGGGATTCGAAGGATCGCGAGTCCAGTGGACAGGTGCATTGTGGTATTGAAACCCCCGAAGTCCCGATAAGGGATAAGACTGTGGTCACAAGGAGAGGTCGTGTGGACAATGAGCTTAGACTAGAGGGCTCATGCGCTAGGAGAATATTGAGGATTGGAAGATCGGGAATCCTAAGGACGTGTGCATTTTGACATTGCAAATGCCGAGACCCCGATAGGTGTAGCCACAAAAGGAGGTAAGGCAATGGTCATATGGTGGGAGCTGAGCCAGGAGGGCCAGCGCGTGGAGAAAAGGGTGCATCGAAGAATCAGTAGTCGGGAGTTCAAGAGAGTAGAGACTCTCGACCTTGGGCATTACGAAACCCCGAACCCCGATAGTGAGTTGGGAAAAAGCCACGGCTAAGTGGAGAAGGCCGTGAAGGAAGTTAAAGGACCTGTGGATCGGGTTTGTATTAGAGGATTCCAACAAGGGATCTAAAGAGCCGCTTCGGCTCTGAAAGGGGTTGTGATCGATCTTGAGAGCGGGAGAGAGCGACAGGGGTGCGAGTTATTTTTTTCTCTCTCTGCATCAAGTGGTATCAGAGCAGGAAATTCATATGTATATTGCAGGTGAAAGAAGACAGAGTTGAGGGCTCTGTGACAATTGTTTGCAGGTAGGCAACAGTCAAGAAGGAAGTCAAGGAGACTATAGGATGAAGCTGGAAACAATCGGGATGTAGAGTGACAACAGGTTTTCTAGGAGAGCAGACATAGATAGCATCGTGGTTACGGAAGAGCATAGGCATGGTGGGAGGAAGAAAAGCAAGGTAGAAAAGATTGCAGAAATGGATAGAGAAATGGATAAAGACCTCTATGAATTAAAAGAAGACATAGAGAAGCTTGAACTGCAGATGCAGTAGGATAGGAGGAGGAGACGGATGCGTGAATTTCCCATGGAGAAGGCAAAAGAGAAATGGCCAGTCAAGTAGCTAATGGTCATGAGACAGTGCAGGATGTTAAAAGGGTGGCTGAGGTATGTTGAAAACCTCAAGGCCACAGAGGAAAATATGATTTATGACTGTGAGCCAGAGACTGGGAAAGGTCTCGATGATTGGGAATATGAGGAGGATGAATTGGGATCGACTGAGGATCTCAAGCACTGTGAGGAGGGCAGAGAAGAAGAAATTCCAGATTGCCAAGAGGGCAACAAATTGAGATCACTGCGGGATCTCGAAGACTGCCAGGAGGGTAGTGGAAGCATCTTGGACTGCCATGTGTGTAGAGATGAACATTTGAGACCATTTGAAGGTCTCATGGGGAGTTCAATTCCGCAAGGAGTGTTGATGAAGATGGGATCGGTTGATTTCATAGTCTACCAGGAGGGCAGCAGAGACATCCCATATTGCCAGGTGGGTAGGGATGAGCAGATGAGGCTATCTGTGTGTCTCATAAACTCAAAAGTGAGTTAGAATTAGCCAAGGGAGCTGACAGAGTAGGTGAACTCAAAGATAGATTTGGATCAGCAGGTGCAGCTGACAGAAGAGGAGGAAGATCAAGATGATATTCTGATGATTGGGGGGATAGGTGTATTCCTACCATGTGCCCAGAATGAGGCAAAAATTTGTGTTGCAGATGGTGCAACAGCAGAACAGTCATAATTGACAATGACTGTCAAGGAGGAATTGGAGCAGACTTTGGAAGCTGCCCAAGAAGAAGAAGAAAACGAGCATTCTTAGGAGTATCTCAACAAATTCAGCCAGGAAGCTGAAAGAGTTGTAGCATTGGAGCTAGCAGCAAAGGAAGCCAAGGAGCAGGCAAGGGGATTTATCACTCCATGGGAGATGGAGCTAGAGATGCTGGAGTATTGGTTAAACAATCTAGGGCCAGCAAGAGAAATGACAGAAGTTGAGTTGTCAGGGAAGGTGACTGAACAACAAGTCAGTCAAAGGGAGACTGCAGAGCTGAAGTCTGCAGCAGAGTGGCAACTTGAGGCCACTGATGAAGATGAAGAAGATGGAATGGGAGATCATAGCGATTTGCCCAATTGCAGAAAACCTTTGCAGCTGAGGAGACTGCATGAGCAGGAACAACCACTGGAGTAGATGGATGAAGTGATCGAAGATATCAGAAGGCTGATGGTAGATTCAGCAGAAGCTGCCAGCGCGGAGAGGCTGAGCAGAAAGGAAACAATAGCAGTAACGTAGAAGCAGCGGGAGCAGTAGAATGGAGTAGATGGAAAGCTCCAAAGACTTATTTGGGATCTAGGAGGATTTCCAACAACTTAGAGGGGAAGTGCATGAGCAGGAGCTCATGATTTTGCAGCTGAGGAGTTTGATCCAGGAGCATCTCTCCACGTCAGCCAGCCAACAAGCCAACCATTTCGAGCATATGCATTCAAAGCTAAAGAGAGGCACACCCTCATTTCAAATTTCAAATTGAATGTAATTTAATGTCTAGGTTGGTGAGCCATAGAAGCCATGCCTTTGCGCAGGCTGTAGATAAGATAGGCATTTAATGTGTGTATGGCTGAGATCTAGATCCAATTATGGACTAGACAACCCATTCAATGTAATTGAATAGAGTAGGTAGACCTGGAGGGAAGTGCTCGATGAGCCCCTCAGGTAAAATAGATTTTTGGATCTCATTTTGGTATATGGTAATGGTTATAAGAGAAGAGAAGAGCCAGAAAGAGCTTGAGAACACAACTGTAAAGATACAAGCATTTTGCCATTTTTAATTTAAAAAGAGCAGTTTTCCCTGCATTGATTATGTGTTACATGGATGTTTGTGTGTGTTCCATTGTATGTTGTATATGCATGTTAGGCATTTGCAGGAGTGTGTTTGATTTCAGGGTTGAAGGTATTTGAGTCTTCACACCAGGAGGGTGTGACCGAACATTGCGGGTTCTGATAGTCGTGCACAGAGGATGCTCTTCTGAGCTCTGCGAAGTCAGACAGAGATGTGTTGTGGCACAAAACATGGAATCACTAACTCAGGAGGAATACCTTTGAGGTTGTTGAACACCTCAGGAGGCAAGGCTGTGTATGAGAGACACAGTTGCAGACAGAATTTTGCTGTGAGTTATGTAAAGGCTTTGCCAAGGGGGCATTGAGCACAGGCACAAGGTGCAGTTGGAGGAACTCTACTATGATTTCAAAAGACAAAATCTCTTAGGAGTTCTCTAGAGCTCTGCCAAGTGGGCATTGAGCATATGCGTTGCGGTGCATTTGAGTAAGCAACTCTGCTGGGAGTTCAAAGAAACAAAATCGCTGAGGATTTTGAGATCTCTGCAAAGTGGTAATTGAGACAGTGCAAGGAGTGCACAGAAGGAAGAACAAATAAATGTTGAGCATTTGGTGGAGAAGATACTCCGCCAGGAGGGCGTCGAGGAAGTGTGAAAACAAAAAGAAAGGAAAGAACTCTTTGAGTTTTGGAGCTGAAATAAGAGTCCAATGAGGGATCTTCAATGAGTTATTGAACACCCAGAAAGACTCAGCAAGGAGGTTGCTTGAGCGAAGGATAGCCAGGAAGATGTCAGTTTCTCAATCTGAGGGAGAAGAGGGACAAAATCCCTTAAGTGGTCTGAGTGTTTGCAGAAGCTTAGGAGGAACAACGTTTTCACATGCATTGGTGAAGCTCAGAGTTGAGGATTTTGCAAGAGGAAAGAGCACAAAGGTCGAAGCCTTTGAGAACGTGAAATTCTTCCAAGTCTGGGAAGAAGGTGCATCGGGAGCTCAGGAGGGAGCAATAGTAGCCGTTGGATCAGCTGGAAACAGAGATCTATATCATTGGTTTTCACATCCAGAGAAGCGCACAGAAGGAGGAGGTTGTGGATCTGCAGATGTTCACATAGAAATCTCATCAATCGTTGGATCAGGAGAAGATAGGCAGTCTTAAGCGCAGGAATAAGTGCACAGAAGAATGGTTTTGAGGTCGTTATATCTTGAGAAAGTTACTCGTCAACTGTCAGATTGGACAAGGAGCTGCACGAGGCTTAGTAGTCAGGATATTAGCCATCGAGAAATCGGGATTCTCGAGGGCAACAGAATCGAGACATTCCAAGTCTCGAAACGTCGAAGCGATCTGGAACATCTGTTATCAAAGACACATGGCGGAGTTCGAGTGTCCGTTGGCACTTTGGTTCATCAAGAAATCAACATTCCCATGGACAAGAGGTCGGGGAAAACTAGGTTGAAAACCCTGGCATAATCTGAGTCATCCATTCAAGAGGGACAGGTTTCAGAGATCGAACGAGAGCCGACATAACAGTCATCGAGATATCGAAGATCCTGGGAGAAAAGGGTTTGTGCATTTTAGAATCGCGAAACATGATTTCCCAATAAGGCAAAGGAGTGTGTGGGCCGCACAGGAGTTGGCGAGGAGGAGAGGTGAGAAATTTTTTCGATGGTTGAAAGGACCGTTGACAGGTCAACGACCGTGAGCCATCGGAGGATCAGGGATCGGAGAATCGCGAGTCCAAAGGGTGCATGCATATTGACATCACAAATCCTGGAACCTTGATGGGAAGCTATATGGTTGTGGTCATATGGTAAGTGGTCACATGGACCATAGTATAGCCAGGAGGGGCTAGTGTTGACAAGGAAGGGCGCGTCGGGATTCGAAGGATCGAGAGTCCAGTGGACAAGTGCATCATGGTATTGAAACCCCTGAAGTCACGAAAAGGGATAAGACTGCAGTAATGAGGAGAGGTCATGTGGACCATGAGCTTAGCCTAGAGGGCTAATGTGCTAGGAGCATATCGGGGATCGAAAGATTGGGAATCCTAAGGACGTGTGTGTTTTGACATTGCGAATGTCGAAACCCCGATAGGAGTAGCTGCAAAAGGAGGTAAGGCAATGGTCATATGGTGGGAGCTGAGCCAGGAGGGCCAGCACGTGGAGAAAAGGGCGTGTCGAAGAACCAGTAGTCGGGAGTTCAAGCGAACAGAGACTCTCGACCTCTCGAGCAGAGAAAATAATTGAAGATTATCATTAGTTACAATATTAATTTGAGAGGTTAATATTCAACAAATGAGATCGTAATTTGAGTGTTGTTCCACGAAGGAATCTTGAGATCATTGAAGAATATGTCAAAACCTTTATAAATTTACAAATGTGTATAGGTTATACTAGGATTGACTATATAAGAGATTTACTACCTTAAAGGAGTAAATGAGATCCTGCAATTAGTTTTTCCCTCGATAAGTTTCTTATTTGGTTTTCTTCATATTTTTGTGTACAGGTTCTGCAGGTAAAAGAAATAAATACATGGAAGAATGGTTACGCATGCCATTATTCTATATTATAGAAATTGAATGGTTACGCCTGCCATCTATCTGAGGTATATCACTAAATCCTGAATCTCCTGTTGCAAAATTAATGCAAGGTTTTGAAAACTCTATAACTATTACATGGAACGGATTGCAACCATTCTTCTTATAATGGAAAACACAAATCCACCCGGGATAGGTAAAAGTTATCTCTGCACATTTTTTAAAAACTTTTGTGTGTTTAATCAAGGGGACTAAAATATAGGTGCGCTTAACGCCAAGTCTCGGAATTATAACTACGGAAAGGGAGTTTCCAATGCAACGATGTGTGTTGTGAATAATCAAACATGTGGAGTAACATGGTAACTGTATCACAGTATCCTTGTATAATCGACACATCATGCTAAGACAACGAGTATCCAAGACCTTCCTAAAATTAGTCTTATCCGTTTGCAACTACTAAAATCTACTCCAATCCCTTTGACTGAATTACAAAAGTGCCCCTGGAAATAAGTAACCAAATATACGATCATTATCACAGTTATTGTGGGCCTTCATTACTTTCTACAAGTACGAAGTAATAGTATATATTAAATATCATAAGGAATAACCAATTTAGAGAAAATGAAATTATTGTTGAGAGGTTGATGACATTTAAAATCCAGATGTTTTCTAATAATTTTCGATAAAGAAATCACATACAAGGGATAAAGGAAACACGGGAAGGGGTTTAAAAACAAAATGCAGGCAAGGTTTGAGTCTGGGGCTCATTCTAGCCATGCGAGAAAAATGGAGACAACCTCAAGGAAGAAAAATGAAATGCAACAAGAAAATTGCAGCTAGAAATAAATCATTCGCAGCATAAAATTCGTTGGAAGAAATAAACCAATCGCAGAGAAATCATTGTGTGGAAGCATGAGTTTGTAGAGAATAAATAACAATAATTGCAGAGGTTGAGGAGGGAATAAACACTCAAGAGAAAATTCCCTGTTGGGCAGAGAAAGAATCCTACAATTATTATCCATGCAGAGAAAAGAAGGAAATTTGAATATAAATCCTTAACACCAGAGTGAAAGATAGTCAATTCGGCTCCTGATCGACTACTCAGGAACATACTAATAACTTAAAGGATAAAGGAATGGAAGATAAAAGCACGTTTTCTCCTTGTATTAAAAAAAATAAAAAAAAACATAGAGAAGTCATTTACATTCAGAGTTTGAGTTCGCCATTGAAAATCAAATCAAAAGTATAGTGAGCATAAGGTTGAGATAACTTTGAATTCTTTGTTCATAAAACGTTGGGATCTTCAAGAAAAATTCACTGAAATTAAAAAATGAAATCTCTGGATAGTATTACACTAAATAAAACATAAACTTTAACACAAAAGAGGGACGTTAACTAAAGGCGCACGAACATAATTTAACTACCCTTCAAGGAAATTTCACAAGCGTAAATTTTCAGGACAAAAAATTAACTAAAATGTTAATTCATCGGCGCGTGCAAGATTTTGACATTAAAGAGATGCATATACAGGGAATTTAACTACAATCCAATACAAATATACACATGAGTATCGTATCCCACTAGAAATTCTCTGAAGTCGTTGTCCCACATGCGCTTCATCCCACTCTCACTTTCCAATCAATGTGACCTCATTGATACCTCCCAGCCAATGATAGGGGTACTCTTCTTCCCCCTTATCCCCCTGAGCCAAAAGGGGCCACGCACACAATACCATAGAATGTCATCACCCAAATCACCTTGCAAGGTCGAGATACCACTCGTCAAACGAGATGGGTATCCCAACTCCCACAAGAGAAAGTTCAGTCAAGATGAAATTCAACGGTGTAACATTATGCAAGACAGATGTGATCCATACTCCTCCTCTGCCATCCTTTTTATAGAATTTTATTATTCATTAGTTTCCCAAAACCCTCATTATATTCCTATTCCATTTAATTAATTTCTAGAAACCTCCCCCATACACATGTCGTCTAATTCCCTAGGTTTACTGGAAAATAAATTTATTAATTAATTAAATTTGTTTATTTCCCTTACCCACCTAAAAGAATTCCTAAAAATGTTCATTGGTGTCCCATTATTCCATTACAATTCTTAAATCAATTACTCCTTACTTAATTCCTAGTTAAGTTCATAAATAGAAAGTTCTAAAGGCTAGATTCCTTACTAAGTTAGGAATTCCCCTTTTTCTTTAAGATTCTCCATTTCTTTAAGTTTCCCATTTTCCTTAGGTTTCCCTCTTTCCTTTAAGTTTCCCTTTTTCTTAAAGTTTCCCCTTTTTTATAACTAAGTTCATAATTAGCACGTTTAGATAAAAGCAACCAATACCGCTTTTATTAATTAAACCTTTATTAAAATTTCCACTTTAATTATTAATGATTGAATTTTCTTTACCCCCTTCCTGTTATATATCTAAATAATTTTTTTTTCCAAGGTTTTACTGAGACATAGGTTTTCAATTCACTAAGCTTGGCGATAATTCTTAAGGGAAAATTAGTTATTAAACTTTACTTATCACATAATTCATTTTAAGGTCGACCAGGGCCAAGAAGGCATAGTTTTCTAGGCACTAGGTTTATTCACTTACTATTTAAAATCATGACGTGTCCTTCATCATACACCACATGCTCCAAGGGTTCCACTCACTTCTTTCCATTTTATTCGCATGACGTTCCCTTCAAGATGCACTACGTGCTCGAAGGGTGCTACTCACCTCTTGACTAAATTTGGTAGACGTCAAACCCCTGGAGCCAATAATCCATTAGGTGATCTTGTGGAAGACTAAGGGTATCTAAGGAATAAGGACCCTACCTTATTGTGTTCCCCTTAGAATCTTCATGAGTGACTATCATAGTATTCCCTAATAGCATTGTAGGTCTTCTCGAACTAGGTAATCATTAACCTACAATTTGAGCCATGATGAGAGTGCTAGTAGATTGTGGCAGGGTTGCTACCACACCTCTCCCTCAATGTCTCTAGTTGTTGTGTGTGACCCCTTTACTCCAAATGTGAGTTTGGTCGACAAGCTATCGTCATCCTACATCCAACAACGAATCATTTTATCAATAACAATCAACATTATAATATCAAATCATAATTACATATGACACATCAACAACATTCAAACCCTAACAATCCACTCCCTAACTCGATCCAGAGTCCAAGGGGTTTCATCCATGCCTCGACATCCTCAACGTCTAGAGTCCTACACACTCAACATAACCCATTCAATAGCACATGTTGATGTAAATACAACAAAATAACATATCATCAAATACACATTGTCTCATAATCATAATAAAAACAACCAATAATATAATGACCCAGATCACTTGCACGCAAGTATCCTCAAAGAATAAGTTCTCTCAGTGTGTACAAGAGCGAGATGTTACACCATGTAATATAAATATTTCTCTCATAAAAAATGTAGAGATATTAATTGTTTTATAAGTAGACTTCACAGGTACAAAATGTGCAGATTTGCTAAGTGCATCAATCATTACCATAATCGAGTCATTTTTCTTTTGATTCTTAGGCAAACATGTGATGAAGTCCAACAAGATAATCTCYCACTTCSATTATGGTAWAGKTAGAGGATGTAGAAGATCRRYTGGATGCTAATGTTCAACCTTTACATGTTGACAATCTAAGCATTTAGATAAATATTCAGTTGTTTCACTCTTCATGTTAGGCCAATAAAATAATTTTTTTAAGGATGTTATCATTTTCTGGTATCCTAGATGACCAGAATACGACCTTTTTTGCAATTCGTGAAGAATTGTTGATTTTCAATCAGCACAAATATGTATGTACAACCTATTTTTGAACCTTAACCGACCGTTTTTATCTAAACTCATATCTATTTTGTTCAATTTTTCTGCATTTTCTTGTAATTTTGTTGTTGTTTTGATGTAATTTTTGTCATTACAGCTTGTATATTTTATTCTTTGTTCGATGTTGTTTTCTTCTTTGCTAAAAATTATCTCATAAACTCCATTAGTCCTTCAACTAGAGCATATCAAACTTTGTTTTCTTTTCCTTTAATGTGTCTTACTTCGAAATCAAATTTACTTAAAAAGGATATCCATGTCACTTGCCTTGCGTTGAGATTTGGTTGACTGAATAAAAACTTTACACCACTATTGTCGGTTAGTAGGAGAAACTTTCTCCCCATTAAATAATGTCGCCAAATTTTCAAAGCATGAATTATGGATCATAATTCAAAATCATGTGTAACATAATTCATCTTCTTTCAATTTACATGATTCGTCACAAATGACATGTCCATCTTGTGTTAGGACACCTCCCAAGCCTTCTTTTATTGCATCCATGCAAACTGTAAAATATTTATCGGGATATGCTACCCTTAGGATAGGTGTTGTAGTTAATAGTCCTTTTAATTTATCAAAGTTTTCCTGACACTTTTGTGACCAAGTAAATCTTATTCCCTTTTTTTGTAGGTATGTAACTGTATACGTGATCTTAGAAAATACTTTGATAAATATTCGGTAATGACTGGTAATTCCCATGAATGATTTGATTCCTGCTACATCCTTACGGATATTCCATTCCATAATGGATTTTATATATTGAAATATTGTAACTGCAAATAGTATTCTAATTATTATTGATGTATTATTCATTAGATCAATTCCGTTTTGCGGATTGATCATGTTGGGTATTGTAAATGACCAAATCCCCTTTTGTGGATTAGTCAAACCCTAACTGTAATATTAAGAGTAAGAAGTCGGCCCCAAAATTTATTAAAGGTGGTTATAACCACCCAAAATAAGAATTCATCCCTACCAGTGAAAAGACACCTCCATCCAGATCTGCAAGATTGTATAAATAAAGAGGCTAGCACCTCATTTGGACACACACTCACTTGTTCATCAGAGCACACGTTCGAAGATGAAATTGGAGAAGAAAGAAGAGAGAGAGAGGCACATTCTTGGGCAAGGAATTTCTGTATTTGTTTGAGTTATCTCTTGGCATTGTACTAGCTATCTATATTAAGGAATTTTTTTCTAGGTTTTCTCCCCTATGATGGTTTCCCAGGATAAATGATGTGTGTCTTGTGATTGTGTATTTCTAAGTGATGCTATTTATGCTATGGTTATCTAGTCAAATAAAAAGAAACCTAATAATATCTTAAAATTTGACATTATCTTCTCTGGATCAACTCTAGTACCCTCTTCGAATATCACGTGTCCTAGGTATTGTATCCTACTTTGGTAGAAGTTTCACTTATCAAACTTCTCATAAAACTTGTGTTTCCTTAAGTTCTGCAATACTATTTTTAGATGTTCTTCATGTTCTTCTTTTTTTTTCAAGTAAACTAAAATAACATTGATAAACACCAACAAACATTTATCTAGATATTGACTGAATATACTACTCATCAAACACATAAAGATTATTGGTACATTAGTAAGACCAAACATAATTACGACAAATTCATATTGTCTCTAACGTGTTCTAAGTGTTGTTTTATTTATATCTTTGTCTTTTATTCAGACTTGGTGATAACCAAATCTCAAATCCAACTTGGAGAAGATCTTTGCTCCTCCCACTGAGTCAAACCGATCGTTAATTCTGGGTAAATGATACTTATTCTTGATCGTCATCTTATTTAGTTGTCGATAGTCAATGCATAGTCTCACAGTTCCATCTTTATTTTTAGCAAAGAGAATCGGTGCTCCCCAAGGCGAGACACTTAGTTTGATATATGCTTTATCTAACAGTTCTTACAAATGAATTTTCAGTTCCGTTAATTTTGGTAAACTCATTCTATAAGGTTCCTTAGATATCGAGGCAGATCCAGGTAGTATATTGATAGAGAAATCTATCTCTCTTGTTGGAGGTAGTTTTGGTATTTCATCCACAAATACATCTCTAAACCCATGTAGGATTGTAAGGTCCTTTAAACTCGGTTTGTTTTCCTTTTCTAACAGATTAGTTACCTGGACAACATAAAATTGGAAACATTTGTTCATTCATTTCTTAAACTACATGGTTATTATCTGCCTAACCAAAATTAGTTTTCTGATCTCTTGTATCTTCCTAATGGTGTTGTTTCCATCTCTGTAAATAAGTGACTTTTCGTAAAAGTTTAAAATTACTTTACGTTTCTCTAACCAGTCCATTCCAATGATTATATCGTAAGATCCCAAACGTAAAATGTTTAGATTTAACTTTGTACTTTGACTGTCTATACTGAGTTCACTTTCAAGAATAAATTCAGTTACTTTTCTCCTGGTCCCTATTGCTAACTACACTAACTAGGACTTAAAATGATTTACTTTCTTGAGTTTTTTTTATTCAACTAAACCAAGAGTAACATAACTCAGACTAGCTCCTGGGTCAGTTAATATAGAAATGTGGTTATCATGATTTTTACCTTCAACCTCCACAATAGTGGATTAATGATATGCTTGTCTGCCATCTATAGCTACATTAATTCTGTGCACACTTCTACCCATATCACCTACTATAGAAGCCTCTTGCAGTTTATGGACTATAGTAAATTAAGCATGGAAAGTTTCTCCTCAAGTGAGGTTCTCCACACTCCCAACACTTCAATGGTTCTCTCAGGTTGTCCAAAACTTTCTTGACTCCCAGGCTAACTGGTCTACCTTCCCCTTGAGCACTCCAGGTGTTGGAATGATAGTCCTTTATTTCGAATCTTTTTTCCATATTCCAGAAAGGTGCTGGTTGGAATCCTTTTTTTCGCTAATTCATTTTGTCTTGTTTCTTTTCCTTCCATGCCTTGGTTATTTAAGACCTCTATTTGTACCGATCATAGAACATTCGAGCCTTTATAAAAAATTCATTCAAAGTCTTGGGATTTTCAAATTCAATTATGTCTTTGTACAACTGTGGTAGACATCTTAAGAATGGTTGTATCTTTACGTTGTCTTCCTTCATGTATGGTACAAATCTTAATAGTTCTATAAATTTATTTATCATATCATCCATGGTCATTTGTTCTAGTATTAGCTCATAGAATTACTTAGTTTTTCTTTTGTAATATCTTTCTGAAAAATATTGCTTCTTGAAATATTTCTTAGAATCGTACCATTCCATTTGTTATCTTTCAATCTCTTAGTGAATTTCAGGTCTTCCCACTAGATGCTTGGTTTTCCCTTCAAGTTGTAAATGGCCATTCTGAGTTTCATATTACTAGAGTGGTTGTAAATATGGAAGTATTTATTTATACCTAGTAGCCATGCTTCATCCTCTTCACCCGTCCTTGATTCTCTGTCAAAGCTCGATTTTTTTATTTTCTTGAATTCGCCTTCCAAATGATCTACTTGTTTTATTTTTCTTCCTGTAGTTGTTTTTTTTCCTGCCATGTGTGTGTCTTCGGAAAAACTGTTCTCATTTTTTGTTTCATGGCCAGAGTTTTTAGAGGACCTT
>JZKD02S1742595.1:536821-547960 GCA_000966675.3 Picea glauca
ATAATAATTCGGCCCTGCCAGTGAAAAGACACCTCTGTCCAGACATGCCAGATTGTATAAATAAAGAGGCTAGCATCTCATTTGGAAACACACTCACTTGTTCATCAGAGCACATGTTCAAAGAAAGAAGAGAGAGAGAGGCACATTCTTGGGCGAGGACTTTTTGTATTTGTTTGAGTTATCTCTTGGCATTGTACTAGCTATCTATATTAAGGAAGTTTTTCATGGGTTTTCTCCCCTATGAGGGTTTCCGAGGATAAAGATGTGTCTCTTGTGTTTTTTTGTTTCTAAGTGATCCTATTTATGCTATGGTTATCTAGTAAAATGAAAACAAAACCTAATAATATCTTAAAACTTGACATTATCTTCTCTGGATCAACTCTAGTACCCTCTTTCGATATCACGTGTCCTAGGTACTGTATCCTTCTTTGGTAGAAGTTTCACTTATCAAACTTCTCATACAACTTCTGTTTCCTTAATGTCTGCAATACTATTTTTAGATGTTCTTCATGTTCTTCTTTTGTTTTCAAGTAAACTAAAATAACATTGATAAACACCAACAAACATTTATCCAGATATTGACTCAATATACTACTCATCAAACACATAAAGAATATTGGTACATTAGTAAGACCAAACATAATTACGGTAAACTCATAGTGTCTCTAACATTTTCTAAATGTTGTTTNTCATCAAATACACATTATCTCATAATCAAAATAAAAACAACCAATAATATAATGACCCGGATCACTTGCACACAAGTATCCTCAAAGAATAAGTTCTCTCAGTGTGCGCAAGAGCAAGATGTTACACCATCCAGTATAAATATTTCTCTCATAAAAAATTTAGCTATATTAATTGTTTTATAAGTAGACTTCACAGGTACAAAATGTGCAGATTTGCTAAGTGCATCAATCATTACCATAATCAAGTCATTTTTCTTTTGATTCTTAGGCAAACATGTGATGAAGTCCAACAAGATAATCTCTCACTTCCATTATGGTATAGGTAGAGGATGTAGAAGATCGACTGGATGCTAATGGTCAACCTTTACATGTTGACAATCTAAGCATTTAGATAAATATTCAGTTGTTTCACTCTTCATGTTAGGCCAATAAAATAATTTTTTTAAGGATGTTATTATTTTTTGGTATCCTGGATGACCAGAATGTGACCTTTTTTGCAATTCGTGAAGAATTGTTGATTTTCAATCAACACAATTAGGTACGTACAACCTGTTTTTGAACCTTATCAGTCCATTTTTATCTAAACTCATATCTGTTTTGTTCAATTTTTTCTGCATTTTCTTGTAATGTTGTTGTTGTTTTGATGTAATTTTTGTCATTACAGCTTGTAGATTTTATTCTTTGTTCTATGTTGTTTTCTTCTTTGCTAAAACTTATCTCATAAAGTCCATTAGTCCTTTGACTTAGAGCATCTCCAGCTTTGTTTTCTTTTCCTTTAAAGTGTCTTACTTCGAAATCAAATTTACTTAAAAATGATAGCCATCTCACTTGCCTTACGTTGAGATTTGGTTGACTGAATAAAAACTTTACACCACTATTGTCAGTTAGTAGCAGAAACCTTCTCCCCATTAAATAATGTCACCGAATTTTCAAAGCATGAATTATGGATCATAATTCAAAATTATGTGTAACATAATTCTTCTTCTTTCAGTTTACGTGATTTGTCACAAATGACATGTCCTGCTTGTGTTGGGGCACCTCCCAAGCCTTCTTTTCTTGCATCCATGCAAACTGTAAAATATTTATCGGGATATGCTACCCTTAGGATAGGTGTTGTAGTTAATAGTCCTTTTAATTTATCAAAGTTGTCCTGACACTTTTGTGACCAAGTAAATCTTATTCCTTTTTTTGTAGAGATGTAATTGTATACACGATCTTAGAAAATCCTTTGATAAATGTTTGGTAATAAATGGTAATTCCCATGAATGATCTAATTCTTGCTACATCCTTATGGATAGTCCATTCCATAATGTATTTTATCTATTGAAATATTGTAACTACAAAGAGTATTCTAATTATTATTGATGTATTATTCATTAGATCGATTCCCTTTTGCGGATTGATAATGTTGGGTATTGTAAATGACCAAATCCTCTTTTGTGGATTAGTCAAACCCTAATTGTAATATTAAGAATAAGAAGTCGGCCCCAAAATTTATTAAAGGTGGTTATAACCACCCAGAATAAGAATTCGGCCCTGCCAGCGAAAAGACACCTCCGTCCAGACATGCCAGATTGTATAAATAAAGAGGCTAGCACCTCATTTAGACACACACTCACTTGTTCATCAGAGCACATGTTCAAAGTTGCAATTGGAGAAGAAAGAAGAGAGAGAGAGGCACATTCTTGGGTGAGGACTTTCTGTATTTGCTTGAGTTATCTCTTGGCATTGTACTAGCTATCTATATTAAGGAAGTTTTTTCTGGGTTTTCTCCCCTATGAGGGTTTCCCAAGATAAAGATGTGTCTCTTGTGGTTTTTTATTTCTAAGTGATCCTATTTATGCTATGGTTATCTAGTCAAATGAAAACAAAACCTAATAATATCTTAAAACTTGACATTATCTTTTCTGGATCAACTCTAGTACCCTCTTTGGATATCATGTGTCCTAGGTACTGTATCCTTCTTTGGTAGAAGTTGCACTTATCAAACTTCTCATACAACTTGTGTTTCCTTAAGGTCTGCAATACTATTTTCAGATGTTCTTCATGTTCTTCTTATGTTTTCAAGTAAACTAAAATAACATTGATAAACACCAACAAACATTTATCCAGATATTGACTCAATATACTACTCATCAAACACATAAAGATTATCAGTACATTAGTAAGACCAAAAAGAATTACGACAAACTCATACTGTCTCTAACATGTTCGAAATGTTGCTTTATTTATATCTTTGTCTTTTATTCAGACTTGGTGATAACCAAATCTTAAATCCAACTTAGAGAATATCTTTGGTCCTCCCACTTAGTCAAACCGGTTGTTAATTCTCGGTAAAGAATACTTATTCTTGATCGTCATCTTATTAGTTGTCGATAGTCAATGCATAGTCTCAAAGTCCCATCNTGGAGGACAAAGAACATGTATTTGAAGGAGGACCCTATTTCTACAACTCAGTTGGGCTATATCTACGATTCTAGACAGAACGCTTCTCCCCGGAGAAAGAGAACTTCACCTATTCCCCAGTATGGATCCATCTCTATTCCCTACGTAGGCTCGATAACCTCATAGGATCGATAACCTTGGAATACCAAGATGAGGAGTGGGCACAGACAATAGATTATGAGCATGTAGAATTTAGATGCATAAAATGCCATGAGCATGGACACCTCTTCAAAGAATTCCCCCTCAATGCCCCCCCAAATCTAGTCGAGGAATAAAATACAAAGAATGGCTTTACCCAAGTAAAAAATATCAAAAATAAAATGCAGAGAAAACCAATGGTCAAAAACAGTCGAAAACACCCTAACACCAACTCCTTTGAAGACCTTACAAAACTACCACAGACAGAAGAGGTGGAAAACCCCCATAAAACAACAGGAGTAGATGGCACCAACAATAAATAAATACGACAACCAAAGGAGACCGCAACCCAAGAAACCTTGCGCTATCCCCCAAACTCAGGCAAGGCAGAAGATAAGGAGGAAGACACAATCATTAAAATGTATGAACGAGACCTAGCGGAAATAGATCTCGACATACCAGAAGAAGCTTTCAACAAGAAATATCTACAAACCCTACCTAAAGAATAGCTAAGGAAAGTGCACAAACTCTTTCTGGATTCGTTAGCAAGATAAACCTTATGACTGGGCATTAGAGGATAAACCTTATGAAACACAAAAGAGAACAAAAGGAGGGGTAGGAAATCATCGCAACTGCTCATCAAGGAAGTTGGAAACTATATGATCAACTCAGGACATATACAACAACTCTCAAAGAGCTCCTTCTCCCACCAACCCAATTGTTAAATCATGAAATTTATCACTTGGAACATCAGGGGCCTCAATGGAATATCTAAGCAAAGTATCCTCCACAACTGCATTAAATCTAAAGACCCAGACATCCTTCTCCTCCAAGAAACAAAATGTGTAGGTTAGACTACAAAAGAGATCTTTAGAATATGCTAGTGCAACTATAATTCTTACCAAACAAAATTGAAAGGCGCGGTAGGTGACTTGGAAATTATTTGGAACCCAAACTTGGTCATAATCAACCAAGTCCTYTCAACACACGGCTCCCTCACCATGCATTATCGAGCAGTTGGCTCGAATATACATGGATGGATCACCAATTCTTATGGACCGTAGAACATCCAGGAAAAGGAAMTCTTCCTTCAGAACCTAGCTTACCTCAGCTCCATAGCCAACAAMCAGTGATGGATATTGGGTGGAGACTTCAACATGATCCTCAYTCTCGAGGAAAAAAGGGGCRGGAAGAAAAGAATAGAGAAAGACAACGCAAAATTTCAGGAACTCCTGGATCTTCACAAACTCATAGAAATTGAAAATGGAAATGCAACCTTCACCTCGATGAACAAGCGAAAGGGACCCGAACAAATTTCCTGCAGGCTCAACCACTTTCTTCTTTTAGAGACCCTTCTATTGGAAGGCCCATTAATCGAGTCCACAATCCTTCCTAAACCAGACTCAAATCATTGTCCTATTCAACTATGGGTCAACACGATGGCCTCCCCCAAGCTCAAACCCTTCAAATTCAATTTTTTTTGGATTTCAGATACAAACTTCCAAACCTTGGCAAAACAATGGTGGGACACAACAGAGATCTAACAGGGAACCAAGATGTACTACTTCCAGCAAAATCTCAAATACTTCAAGAAGAAAGTGTGAAAGTGGAAAAAAGAAGACTTTGGAAATATTTTTCAAGAAAGAAAACTCTTGGAACAAAAACTTGAAGCCCTTCAAAAGATGGCCATTCAAACTAGATTCACCCTGGATGAGTAGCGGGAAGAGAAACAAATAAAAAAACAATTGGAAGAGAATTAAATAAGGAAGAAATTCCCTAGAAACAAAAATCTAGAATTCAATGGCTAAAAGAAGGGGAAAAAACCACAAAATTCTTCCACTACTCGATGATCCACAGGCGCTTCATCAACCGCATAACCAAGCTAGAAAATGATTAGGGAAACACCCTGCTCACTCATCAGAACATCACTTGAGATCTTATGGATTACTACCAGTACCTCCTCTTAGAATCATCGGTGAGCCGAGTTGAGGCAATAGGACGAGTGACAAACAACATCCCCACACTTATCACTCTAGAGAAAAATGAAGCCCTCATGAGCCCCATAAGTCAAGATGAAGTGGATCTAGCCATACAGAAGTTACCCACAAGCAAGGTTCCCAGGCCCGATGGCTTCATAATAGACTTCTTTCATTCCTGCTAGCCCATGCTAAGAGAGGAAGTCTGGAAACTGGTGGAGGAATCATGCAGCTATGGAAAACTCCTCCCAGCCCTCAATTCCACCTTCCTCACCGTGATACCCAAAGAAGAGAGGGTCACCAATACAAAAAAATTTAGACCCATATCACTCTGCAATGTGATCTACAAAATTATCTCGAAAGTAATAGCTCTCAAACTCAAGCCAATCCTCCCTTTCATCATCTCCAAGGAGAAATCAAGCTATGTTGAAGGAAGACAAATAATGGATAGAATTATTCTGGTTCATGACATCATCCACTCGCTCAAAAGAACACGTACGCCAGGTATGCTCCTCAAGATTTACCTCTCCAAAGCCTTTGAAAAATTAATCTGGCACTATATAAAAGAAGTCCTTACAACTTTTGGATTCTGTCCTAAATGGATTGACTGGATCTTGAACCTCATCTCCTCCACCTTCTTCTCAATCCTTGTCAATAGATCCCCCTCCCAACCATTCTCCCCCTCTAGGGGAATRAGGAAAGGGGACCCTCTCTCTCCCTTTCTCTTTGTAATAATGGCAGAGGGCTTGGGACATTACATAAAAAMCTCTGTAGAAAATGGCTCTCTGCAAGGCCTCTCCCTTCATGGGCTCCAACCYGCAACCTCCCAYARTCAATTTGTWGATGACACCATTCTCATGAACAYCCCCATGGCGCAAGAATCCARCAAGCTCMATTCCATCCTCTCAGAMTTCARTGAWGCTRCTGGCACCTCCTTSAACCTTGCAAAATCACATCTTTTCTTCTTCAATACCCCCAAAGACGTCCAACAACATGTTTCTCAGCTACTCTCCACACKRGTCTAYTACCTACCAAMTCACTACCTAGGCCTCCTRTTGTCCAACTCGGAAGCCCRAAACCTTTCATGGGACTCTCTCCTWYTMTCCATCTCAAATCGTCTCARCARCTRGRCMTTTCKCTCTCTCAATATTCCAKCCATAATCACTYTCCTCAAATTAGTTCTCCAAGCCATTCCTSCCTATMTTTTTTCCGCACTTGCTACCCCCCAATCAGTCATAAAGAAAATATGAAATATTTAGAGAACCTTACTTTGGCATGGCCACAACCTAGACAAGAAATGGGCTTTAGTCAGCTGGGAAAAAGTCTGCAAACCTAAAKCYCTAGGGGGTCTTGGCCTCAGAGACCCTTGCAATCTCAATAACACTGTGGGAGCAAAGATTTGGTGGAGATGGATAAAAAATCCTACAGAAATATGGGCCCAGATTTGGAAACAAAATTATGCACCAGACATCTAATAATCACACTTGATCAGAATGCAAGATAAAACTCAAGGAACCAACATTTGGAATGATGCCTGGAGGAACAGACCACTAATCCAGGAACATGCCTTATGGGAAATCAACAATGGACAAAATTCCAGGTTCTGGACTGATGCTTGGAAATAGTTGTCACCCATTCAATCAGATGAAACTCTACAACACTATGAAAACCACATACAAAACCTTGTCAAAGATAAAGCAGCTGACATGTGGATAAACAATCCAACCAATCATTCCTGGAGAAACTAGAAGTCCACGCCTTAGAAGCTTCAGATAATAGAAAACTACAACTTGCAGAATTGGACTTAGGTGCTCTCTCCTCGAATAATTCGAATCAACAATTCCCCAGAGATAATCAGATGGGGGAGCTCACCCAACGACAACTTTACTCTCAAATAAGGATACGCTCTACAGGAGGGTTTCCAATCCATACCAAAGGATCCCATATTGATCGTGGTTTGGAAGTCAAAAGTTTGGCCAAAAATATCCACTTTCCTTTGGATTCTCTTACAAAACAAGATCCTAACCTGGGATAATCTTAGAAAATGAGGCTTTATTGGCCCCTTGATCTTCCATCTATGCAATAAAAATGAGGAGACCATGGAACACCTTCTCAATAGTTGTGTTGCCAATGCTGATATTTGGTGTCATGCCACTCAACATCTGTGGATAAATCATCGAGATCTAAGCAGTATCACAAACACAATCAGAAATTGGGGATGAGGACCCTACAAATGCCAAATTCTCAATAGGATCTGGAAACTCCTACCAGGCTTCATAGTTTGGAAACTTTGGAAAGAACATAACAGGAGAATATTTCACTCAAAACCCTCCACCCCAGCTAGCCTTTGGTCCATCATCCTCCTGAACCTTCAAGAAACCCTCTAGGTACAACCTTGGACTAAATATGACCAACCTTCTCACCCTGCATAACTCCTAATTCTTAACTCTTAGGACCTGAAGCTCTCTTTAACCTTTTCCCCAACCCTTCCTCCCCCCTCTTCCCTACTGACCAGTCCCTCAATCTAATCCTCCACGCCTCCTCGCTTCCAAAAAATCAATTTCGATGGAACTTCAAAAGGAAATCCATGCCCCTCTCGGGCAAGTGTAGTAATAAGGGATAGTCTTGGCAGAATACACATCATAATTGCAGAAAACCTTGGACATGATACCAACAAATTGATAGAGATTTGGGGCATGATCAGAGGAGTCCAACTAGCCCTCGACCACATTCTCACCTGTATCATCATTGAAGGAGACTCAAAGGTTATAATTTATCTAGCTTCAAAAATCAACAATGGCAGAAATATAGAAAAGATCACCCCAAGATGGCACCTATTGGGCCCTCTATACATATTTCAAGAATTACTAAGACCCTCTCTAACTATCATCACCTCTCACGTGAAGAGAGACACAAACAAAGTGGCCAAAAAACTTGCCAATTTTGGGGTGGACCTCACTCGACAAATCACCTTCATGATACCTCGATGATCCTAGATCTCAACAATTTGGACTCAATGCCAAGAGCTGGCTCAAAGAGACTACCCTCACTCGAATGGGGTGAAAAATGGCAAGAGAGGGGCGACAGATGGCAGAAGAAGCGGGCGGTGAGAGTTAATATCCCAAGCCACCACCCTCGACACTATTATCTCCCCATGGAATACACYATAGGGGATATTAAGTSAGTGYGCCTGTGGAAGCCCAYGGAGGAGCRCTCCAGCCAGGCCACTGGTACTAGATGCTTGAAACAGTCCCGTCAGCCTTCAATGGCGATGGGAGGAACATCAATGGAACTCAGTGGCATTAAAATTGACCAAGGCGCATGTTCTCACCCGATGTTTGATAGCTACCACCTCTGTTATGTGCATCCTAGCACTTTCACTTACCTCCAGTGCAACCTCCGTATTTCCTCAGACTAACATCACCCTAATTCCATGGTTCTCACCATGCCTTGAGATAGAGGCAAGCCAAGGCATTCCACTAGGAATAAAATTGCCTTCACTCGAGGTAATCGGCTCACATCCTCTCAGAGAGCCTTGATAGATCATTTTAGCCAACCCCGCAAACCCTCCCATAAAGATCAATCCACCCTATGCATTCCAAAAGAGGAAAACCCACCCACCTCACACCAGACTCAAGCTGACCCTCCCTTACGCATTTCCAAATAAGAAACCCTATCCCCGACTAAGCTTTCTCCTCAGCCATCCCAGCTCACTTCATCTTTCCCCAACACAACCAAAGAAGAATCTCTTTTGTCACCTCAACATCCGGGAATAAAGGTGGAAGATATTGAGCCACCTCCCCAGCCTAGCCCGAGTCTGGTACAATATCAAGGCCCCCTCGCAAATCTCAGCCCCTCCACCTCCCATGAATTTTAGCCATGCTGGTAGGAAGGGGGCTGCATTGTAGAGGAGGAAATCCCCCCAAGTTGGAAACTAAAAGGAGATGGGAAAGACACAGGAAAGGTCGGTGCTGAAGAAGGCAATGACGAGGCTAACAATGGCAATGATGGTGCTTAATACACAGACAAGGTCGGTGTTGAATAAGGAAATGATGGTGTTGATGATGGCTCACACCACACGTTTCATCTCACAACGTAGCACTTGGAGCTTCTCTTTGACATCTGACAGCAGTAGGACGAGAAATTGCACGGACAAATCACCATCCATCAATGATTAGATATTTTGTTCAAAGCACTCTTAGATGCCCCTTATCTAGCTAAATTCCCCACCTGCATGCAGAAGTTTGTCTTGGCCTACACCGTCCATGGACGTCCAGGTTCCCCAAAGGCTTCATGCGGCGCACCGCTGTCTCTGGTTCATGTCAATTCTCATTTTTAGAATGAATAGTGATTTTATTTTTACTCTTTTTTACAGTTTTGTAACCATCATAGAAATGGAAGATCTGAAAGAAGTCTTCCCTAGGCTAGTTAAGGGGAATGAATCTCCTGTCAAAATTCTAATCTTTCACTCCAATTTTTGTAAACTGAACCTCTGCCATCATATTCATAGCACTGTTTGGAGCTAGCTGCTCTGGTTTCCCTTATGTAGTGGAATAGCTAGCTTCCAAATGATATGGATATGTACACTCATGATGATATAATACAAGGTTCTCTCTCTTTATTTACAAAAAAAACCATAGCTACATAGAAGAAAAGATGTATAGATCCATAGAGAAGACGCTGGGAGTAACAACAAAATACCATCAACTTTATCCAACAAAAGAAGGCACCCTTTATTAGATTGCGTGACTTTGTTTTCGACAACAAAAAGTGACTTGTTGCTTTATTTCTGGAGTGCTCTACAAAGTGGGATTGATGATCACTATTTACAATGTTATTGAATGACATATCTAACATTCTAATAGAAATTATGGAGAACCATATTCCACGACACTGAGAAATGTGGTTTATTAAATAATTAGCAGATGTAATTGACATGCTAATTATTTATTTAAGAAACTCCCTATTGAACTAGACTAGCGAGGGAAGTTTGCAATAGAATTTGCCAACAAACTGCTACATGTCCTCATGTTGGTTGGCGAAGGAAGTTGTGCTCCCTCTCTGGTGGCCCAATCACATATGTAACAATACGAAGATCTCCTAACATGTATGTGCCAACCACTCTAATCATCAATCGTTAATTGAATACCAACCTCTCACTGAGAACCATCCACATGTGTGAGGGGATTAGTATTGTGTTCTGATTTCTAGACTATTAACTTGTGTTGAGGAAGAAGGAGTTTCCTTCCATTTGAATTTCTTAGCACCTAGAGTGTGTGTGATACCCCAAAATTTCAAATTCAAAACTTATTATTATTTTTATTCTTTTTTTATTAACACATTATTGATCCTAATGATCTAACTAAAAAATTATTGTTTTATTTATTATTTTATTAATAATTAAAGAGGAAGCACACGTGAAGTGGACTCTTAAAAGAAAAAATCCATTGATTCAAAGAGAAGCACCAAGTGACATCAACAGGGGGACAAAATGGTGAATATATGTTGAGTTAACTCAACCAAAGTGAAACAAGATCTTAGGTTTTTAGGAACATGTGTAAAAATAAGATTGACAGGTGGTCGATGAACAAAACTCAATTTGAGAGGTGGCCATTGAGCAGGAGGCTCATACAAGTGTCAAATACATAGGAAAATCTTAAAAAATAAAAGATAACAAAGAGAATGGGACAGCATTCTAAATAAGATATGAAATCTTAGAAATATTTACATGACACAGGGATCTTCATGTAATGCTTATAACCATATGCATTGCAATAAGTCACTTGGTTAGTTTTAGATCGATATTTAGCTCGGGGGTGACAGAGTGGGCATATGTGAGAGCTATGATATAAGGTTGGGAGGAATGGTCCACTTAACTTTGTTTTCACCTA
>JZKD02S1742595.1:556242-567784 GCA_000966675.3 Picea glauca
CATTAAGCATTATTATCCCTAACTCTTATCCCTTCCAAACCATAAATGCTAACTCTTGTAACCCCTAATCCTTATAACTCGTATCCCTTGACACTTATACCCCAAACAATTAATCAATAAACCATAACCACATTCACCCTTAATGACATTAGTCATTTTTTCTAAATCTCAACCCTTATAACCCTAGAATATAAACCATAATAGTAAATCACTAAGCCCTTACACCTATGATGGCTAATCGTAACACCTTACTCATATAACCCATTACACCCATATCTCCTAATTGCTAATAATTATAACCCCTATACATCTAAACATGCATGCTCTCTAATTCCTTTAACTAATGTCACCCAAAATCACCCTAACCATAACTGAGGTAATATTGGAAAATTGGTTGACATTGATATCAACCCTAGAATACATCCATAAGCCTTTAGAAGTGATGGGTCTATTTGAATAAGTTTCCAAAGTGGTCCCCTTTTGGCATATATTTAAGCATGGCCCTCACAGGAAGACACTTAGAAGAATTCTAGAAGAAGTTCTAGAAACATGGTTAAGTGGTAAGAATCCCTAGAGGTGTGGTCATGAAGCTCGAAGTTAATTGAAGAAAAAGAACATCACGGAAATAAAAAATGCATTTGCAACCATGATAGATTGATATTCCTCATCATACCCTTTCCATTGATAGGTGGCATTCCATGTGCTTCCTCATTGTTGAAAACTTCTTCCCTCTTAAATACGAAGCCCTGATGTATGGTCAACAAGCTCCAAATCTAACGTCAAATAAGTTACAAGTTGGACCTAAATTCAAGTAAAGGAAAAAAGTCATTTCAAACAAGAATTCACACGTAAACTAAAATATCAAGTAAAGAAGTTACTTGGAAGATATTAATACACATCAATAACCTCTCATTTAATCACCAAGGATGTGATTTCTTAGCGAAAGTGAAGCAGCAAAGTTGTGTGAAGGAGGGAGTGCTAGGAGCCACATATTGGAGAAGGGTTTGATGGGAAACCCTATCTGAGTTGATCCCCATTATTCAAGTATAGGGTGTTCTGTTAGGACCCCGTTTGTTGTCATGGTATCGTCACATGAGGAACTTCTTGTTGCTTGGGTCGGTACCGCGAGGCTAAGGAATGGCTATGAAGAATATTCCCTCATGTTGATGTCGAAGCTAAGGAAGGTTTGAAGATGAGAGATATAATGCACCAGGGTTTTTGCAAGAATAAAAGGTATGTTTCATATATGTCTTGAGGCTTGTATATTGGAGATTTTGGTATATGCTTGAGGAATGTCTTGGATGTTTTGGCATATGGTTTGAGGCATATCTTGGAGATCTTGATATATTCTTAGGGCATGTCTTGGAGGTTTTTTAACATGCTTCAGAAATGTCTTGGAGGTTTGGGCACATGGTTTGATGCATATCTTGGTAATATTGGGTATATGATTTGGGGGATATTCTTGGAGATCTTGGAATAAGATTTATTTGGTTGTTCGGTTGAATCTATTTTGATGATGATGATGTATCAATATCATTGACAATAAAAATGATAGGTTGATTATCTCATTTATAGTTTCAGGAGGAAGAAAGGGGAAAGGAAAGGGTGTTGGATCCTCCTTCCAGTTGGAGTTGGAGAATCTAGGGAGTTGGAGCTTCCTTTAGGTTGGATCCTGTAAACTAGGGGGTTTGGAGCCTCCATCGAGTTGTAGCTGAAGAATATAGGGAGTTGGAGCTTCCTTCAGGTTGGAGCCTCCTTCCAGCTAGAGTTGGAGAATTTAGGGAGTTGTAGCCTCCTTCAGGCTAGATCCTGTAAACAAGGGTTTGGTGCCTCCTTCCATTGGTGTTGTAGAATATTGGAAGTTGGTGCTTCGTGTGTATGTAATATTCAAGATATATATTAAAAAGCGTTTCCTAGGTTTGTCCCATTTGGGTTTCCATGAAAAGTTCTTCTATATAGTCTATTTTTGGTTACATGTTTTTGATATCTTAAATGCAATCATAAATGATAAACTGTTGACAATTTAATGTTTACATTTTATGGTTAAAAATGGTAAAAATTACTTAATATTGATTCACCCCCCCTCTGATTATTAGTGAATATTCTAACAATTGGTATGAGAGAAAGTCCTTTAGAAATAGTGTAATCACTGGAACGTACATCATGGAGTGAACTAAGAATGGAAAACCACTCTTTTATGGTCAGAACTATGCCTTCTAGAGGAGAAGGATGAAAACATATCTGTAATCACAATTATTTGATGTCTGGAAAGCAGTAGTAGATAGACATAAGGCACCTGCAACTCCCCCAACAGATAAAGATAGAAAGAAACTTACTGAAAACAATTGAAAGGATAACAATGTTATTGTGAGTGGCCTGACTAGTTCAATTTATGTCATTGTTATGCATTGTGACTCTTCAAAATATTCTTGGGACAAACTTAATTTTTTTTACGAAGGAGATGCCAAAGTCAAAGTGACGCAACCTTCCCCGCTCCTTGGAGAACGGTCACGATCACCAGGACCTTCTCTAACCTTGGCCTGGAGAACGTGAATGCTCTTCAAATTCCTAGTCGGGAATTCTTCACCCACAGTACTCTCCTCCTACGATCTCCCCTTCACTTCTCGGGAAATCGGGTTTCAGGATTTCACGAAACTCACTAGCACGTTTTCATGCAAATAAAAACCCTGAACCCCGATGGGTCAAAGGTCAATGTTCTCATGCCTATTGGGGATTTCCCTTTTAGGATATCGCTACTCGTGATATCAACGCTCTGGATTTTCAAACCCCGAGTACCGATGTACCAATTTCCCGATACAGAGCCACCTGTATTCCACTAGCTTCCGGGGTCCCACGCTGCCACGTCACCTTCGGGATATTGCTACTCATGAATCCAACATACAATTGTTTGTTGTCATCGAGGACCCTGATTCTCCGAACCCCGACTCTCCGGGATCTCGTGCCACCTGTCCCCATCACGATCAACGGCTCCAACGAATTCGGGAAATCCCGAATCGCGATTTTGACGAGTGTGAAACTTTCACCTCCGTGAATCCCAATATACCGAATCTCGATGGCTAGTTCCCTCTTTGCGCCTACGTGTTAAATCCCTCACAGCTTCTCCCAGATCTGACGGTCAGCGGGATTTCACGATTCTCCTCTGCGAACTTTTGGCCGTTGATTCTCCTCCTTGAGGATTTCTCCTGCTCCAAAGCTCTGTCCTACTCAGGCCTCTCCTGGATCTGTCTCCACAGTGTTCACAAAGGAACTATCCCTCTTGAGCTTAATTTCTCCCACTCCTTCAGAGAAATGTCTACGCACTCCTTGCACTCGACCCAACAACTCTCGAAGTGTTGAGTTCTTCCAGACTCTGTGCACTCTCTACAACAATAGTCCTTAGCTTCCTACTCAGATCCACCACTGAGACTTCAAATTTGGCCTGCACGTCTCCTGCATGACTCTAATAACCCAATTCAACTTCTGGGCAGATGAGAATAAGAGTTTAACTGTTCGGCCTCATCAACGGACTCTATGCGGATGAATTCAACTACACTCTATGCAGGAATCACCTGGCTCAAACAGAGAAACAATTGAAACTCATTCTCCTCTCTCTCAAACTTCAGTAAACCTCTGAAATCACATGCATAACATATTCAAAAGCAAAAGCATACAAAGGAAACAAACATTCATGAGCACATAAGCAACGTAACCATAGAGAAACAACACCAGACATGAATTTGAATCAAAGACTCTTCTCTATTAACTCAAATCTGTACATGGGTGTTCTTCACCAGTTCTTTGCATGCTCTCTCTTCTTGCTCCTAAATAATCTTTAGAATGTACAAAGGAGGGTGCCTATATTCCGTTTTCCTTCTCGAATTCTACAACTATCAAATCTACAATCAATTCCTATCTAACAACATTAAATCTATTAAATGTCTTCCTATCTACTAAGGATGAGAGTGTAAAGGCTCAAGGTCTATTTACAATATACAAAGTGCGCTTCATTAACTCTTCTCATTAATATTTGGTGCAACCATATCAAGGTTGTTCAAAATTTGGTGCTGGTGCTATCCAGCTGTCTTTTCCTGCTCCATGCACTGGCTCGCTTGATGAGTGAGTGATGCTCCTGCATCATACTCCTCGGCTCGAAAATTTCATGGGCTCCTGTCCATGAGCTCCTGCATGGTCTGTCCATGCTTTTGGATAACTGCTTCATTTTCCCAGCTAGCATCCTCCACCGGGTGATTCTTCCATTTCACCAGGTACTCAAAATACTGCTTTCGCCTGGTCTTCTTTCCCATTTGCTTGTCCAGTATGCACTCCATCTGCGACTTCTATGCAACTGGTAATTGTTTCTGCCACTGGATCGCTGGTTCTTCAGTTCCAACCTCTGCTTTTCCAGCCCTGTATGGGTATAAATCAGAAATATTAAAAATCAGAGATATCCCGACGCCATCTGGCAATTCAATTTCATATGCATTCTCCCCGAATTTCTTTAGGACTTTGCATGGCCCAATCTTCTTCATCTAGATCTTGTTATATGTTCACCTTGGGAACCTTTCTTTCCTCAGGTGCGCTAGAACGATATCACCAACTTCAAACTGAAGTTGTCTCTTTCGCTGATCGGCTCTATTCTTATACTCTTGATTTGATTTCATCAGTCATTTCTTCACTTCCGTGTGAAGTTCCTGCATCGCCTCAGTGAATTTCTCTGCGCTCGTGCTGCTAGTCGCAGCTTGTTATGACTCCCTGAGCTCATCAACTCCCATTGGTTGTGTCCCATACAAAATCTGAAATGGGCTTTTGCCTGTACTCCGATTCACTGAATCGTTGTACGCAAACTCTGCCTGTGGCAATATTTGGTCCCAGCTGATATGGTGCTCTGTCACCAAGCTTCTCAATAAATCCCCCAGACTCCTGTTCACCACCTCTGTTTTCCCATCCCTCTACGGATGGTAAGCTAAACTAAATGCCAGATTAGGTCCTATCTTTTTCCATAGTGTCCTCCAAAAATGACCTATGAACTTTGTATCCCGATCCGAGACTATGATTCTCGGAAATCCATGCAATCTAACAATCTCTTTGAAAAACAAATTTGCGATGTGGGTCGCATCACTGGTCTTATGACACAGAATAAAATGTGCCATCTTTGAAAACCTATCCACCACCACGAAGATGGAATCAACTCCCCTCTGTGTCCTTGGTAAACCAAGTACATAATCCATGCTGATCACCTCCCATGGCCTCTCAGGTATGGGTAATGGCTGATAATATTCTCCATTATGCTTTCGGCCCTTCGAATGTTGACATATCCTGCATCTGTCAACAAACCGTTTAACATCAGCGTGCATCCCCAGCCAAAAATATGATTCGTTCAGCTTTGTGAATGTTTTGTCATGTCCAAAATGACCTGCCAATCCGCCACTATGCTTTTCCTTCACCAAATTATCCCTCATGGAGCAATTCAGAATGCACAATTGATTGCCCCTAAACCACAATACACCCTAGATCGTATAATCTATCCATGGACTCCGATCCCTGAGAATTGGATTCTCAGCTGCTTCATAAGCTTCCCTGAAGTCTGCATCTCCAACATACATGTCCCTTAGGTTTTCAAAACCCAAAGCTTTGACTGTGAACTCCTACAGCAACAAACATTTCCTGCTCAAAGCATCAACCACTTTGTTAGCAATCCCCAAAATGTGCTTGATCACAAATGTGAAATTCTGCATGTACTCTACCCATTTTGCATGCTTTTGATTCAACTTCTCTTGTTGACTTACAAACTGCAATGCATGATTGTCACTATACAGAACAAATTCTTTGGGTATCAAGTAATGCCTCAACTTCTTTAATGCATGTATGATGGCATAAAACTCCTTATCATACGTGGAGTATTTCAGCTTGGCATCGTCCAGTTTCTCACTGAAATATGCCACTGGCCTGTCATCCTGACTCAAGACCCCTCCTACAGCATACCCACTCGCATCGCAAATCACCTTAAATGTCTTCTGAAAGTCAGGCAACACTAGCACTGGTTGCTCTGTGATATTTCGCTTCAACAGGTTGAAGCCCTTTTCATCCTCTGTTGTCCAATAAAAAACTTTATGCCTCTTCTTCACTGTATCCATCATTGTTGTGCTAATTCCACTGAAATTTTGAATGAATTTTCTATAGAAACTAGCCAGTCCATGGAAACTCCTCACCTTGAAAACATTTCTTGGTGACGGCCAATTTTTAATCACTTCCACCTTCTCAGGATCCATCTTTAACTCATTAACTGAAATAACAAAACCCAGATATATGAGTTTTGTCTTCATGAAGGAACACTTCTTCATGTTGACCAACATCTTCTCCTGCTGTAGTCTTCTCATCACAATGGCCAAATGTCTTAAATGCTCAGCCTTGGTTTTACTGAAAATCAATATGTCGTCGAGATATACGACTACAAACTTCCCGATGAACTCCCTCAGGACTTCATTCATCAATCTCATAAATTTGCTCGGCGCATTTGTTATCCCAAATGGCATGACCAACCATTCGTAGAAACCTTCGTTTGTCTTTAATGTTGTCTTCCATTCGTCACCCTCTCTCATGCGAATCTGATGATATCCACTCTTCAGATCAATTTTTGAAAAATAATTTGCCCCGCTCAGAAAATCCATTAGATCATCCATTCTCGGTAGTGGAAATCTATATCTGATGATGATTTTGTTTATCACTCTAGAGTCTGTACACATTCTCTAGCCTCCATCCTTCTTCGGACTTAGTACTGTCGAAACAACACATGGACTAAGACTCTCTCTGACCAGTCCTTTGTCCAACAAATCCTATACCTGCCTTCTGACTTCCTCATTCTCCTAAGGCGTTAGTCTGTACGGTGTCTTATTCAACAAACTCGCTCCTAGTATAAGGTCTATGTGGTGACTCACAATCCTCATTGGTGGCAACGAACGAGGTAGTTCATCCATGATGATGTCAGCAAACTCTCCCAGCAGTTCCTGAATCTCATCAGGCAAGTCATCCACTCTTGTGCTAGTCAAGATAATTCTCAGCTTCCTGACCATGAAGAATTGTGGATCTTCGTTCTTCTCTATCTCTGTGAGAAATTCCTTCCCACTCATGAGAAGTATGGTATTTCTTACCCCCGACTTCACTTCTTTATCCTTTATCGGAAGAAATTTATGGATTCTCCCATCCTTTTCCAAAGTGTATGTGTTCATCCTTCCGTCATGAACCACATTTCTGTCATACTTCCATGGTCTACCGAACAATATATGACATACATCCATGGGAATGACATCACATAGAATCTCATCATGGTAATTTCCAATCTTGATTTTAACTAAGCATTGTTTAGTGACACTTACCCGGTGTCCTTTCTGTAACCACAAGACTTTATATGGGCTTGGGTGCTTAGTTGTTTCTAGCTCCAGCTTTTCCACCATCTCGGTTGAAACGAGATTATCAATGCTCCTGCTGTCTACAATGACTTTTCACTTCCATCCCTTGGCTGTGCAAGCTGTCCTGAATAGTCTGCTCCTCTGCACTGAGGTTTCCACCTCTTTCTTGGGTGTCAAAAGGATTTTATGTATCCCAAGTGATCTTCCGCTGTCTGCATCTTCGTTCTCAGCATCACGCCTCTGCACCTCAGTGATGTGAGTTTCCCCTCTGTCCACATTCCTGTCTGGACAATCAACAGCTTTTTTTCTATCCTTTCCACATGTAAAACATGTGATGATTCCTCCTCTGCCTCTTCCTCTACCCCTGGTACGAGGAAAAGCGTCGGCGTCAGCATAACCACCACCTTGCTCTGTATGTTGCCTCCTCAGCTCAACATATTGCTGCCTCTATGAGGTTCCACCTCTCTCAACCCTACCCTAAGGTTTATTCCACTCCTCCTTGGGCTTATGATTTATTTATTGGGCAACCGCCTTACCTCTAGGATGACTCCTGCCTCGCCCTCACTGTCCTTGCTTACGGCTCAGCTTCTCTTCGGCTTTTAGAGCCATTTGGTAAGCATCCTCAACTGTTCGGATGGTAACCATGCTCAATTCATCCTGAATGTCGTACCTTAAACCATTCAGGTATCTCGCCACCTTCTCATCATCGTTCTCTCAATGAACTGCTTGGATATTGAGCCTATAAAATTTTTCAGTGTATTCCCTGATTGTCATCAGCTTCTGTCTCAGGTTCTGCATTCACCTGAACAGTGTGATCTGGTAATCCCTTGGAATGAATTTCTCTTTCGTCTTCGCGATCATCCTGTCCCAGCTCTTGATTTTCTCTTTTCCTTTGGAATGTCTGTCCACCTGCAGCTCGTCCCACCATAAGGCTGCATGTAATTTCAACTTGGCAACAACATGCCTTATCTTCTTATCCTCTTCGATATCTTCGTAATCAAAGTAGGTGTCAAGAGCGTGGATCCATTCTAGCAACTCTTCTGCATCTAGATTCCCCTCGTAGACAGGAATGTCCATCTTGGTCTTGGAGCTCATCCTGGAAATGGCTCTGATCAACCACTCGGTCGAAGCATCTTCTTCGGTGACCTCTCCTTCATCATGTCCAGCTTCCTCTTCCACCTCGAAATCACTAAACTCTCCATCACCAGCGCCACGTCTCTACGTTGTCTCCATCTCCTCAAGCCTTGCTCGGAGATATCTCATTTGGCGCTCTATTTCTGGATTCCCTGCTGGCCTACCACTTCTTCGCTCATCCCTGTCTTCTTGATCAGGTGACCGCCTTTCTCTTCTTGGCGGCATGATGTAGTCTTCCCTCTCTGTTACAGAATACAAAGAGTCTTCGGCTCTGATACCACTCTGACGCAACCTTCCCCACTCCTCGGAGAACGATCACGATCACCAGGACCTTCTCTAACCTTGGCCCGAAGAACGTGAATGATCTTCAAATTCGCGATCGGGAATTCTTCAACCACATTAGTCTCCTCCTACGATCTCCCCTTCACTTCTCAGGAAATTGGGTTTCACAATTTCGCGAAACTCACTGGCACGTTTTCATGCGAATCAAAACCCCGAACCCCGATGGGTCAAAGTTCAATGTTCTCATGCCTGTCGGGGATTTCCCTTTTGGGATATCACTACTCACTATATCAATGCTCTATATTTTCAAACCCCGAGTACCGATGTATCGATTCCCCGATACAGCGCCACCTGTATTCCACTAGCTTCCGGGGTCCTACACTGCCACATCACCTTTGGGATAGCGCTACTCGTGAATCCAACATACAAGTGTTCATTGCCATCGAGGACCCCGATTCTCTGAACCTCGACTCTCTGGGATCTCGTGCCACCTGTCCCCGTCACGATCAACGACTCCAACAAATTCGGGAAATCGCAAATTGTGATTTCGACGAGTGTGAAAATTTTGCCTCTGTGAATCCCGATATGCCGAATCCTGATGGTCAGTTCCCTCTTTACACCTACGGGTTAAATCACTCGCAGCTTCTCCCAGATCTGACGGTCAGTGGGATTTCGTGATTCTCCTTCGCAAACTTCTGGCCATTGATTCTCCTCCTTGAGGATTTCTCCTGCTCCAAAGCTTTGTCCTGCTCGGGCCTCTCCTAGATCTGTCTCCATATTGTTCATGAAGGAACTATACCTCTTGAGCTTAATTTCTCCCACTCCTTCAGAGGAATGTCTGCACACTCCTTGCGCTCGACCCAACAGCTCTCAAAGTGTTGAGTTCTTCTAGAATTTGTGCACTCTCTGCAACAACAGTCCTTAGCTTCCTACTCAGATCCACCACTGAGACTTCAAATTTGGCCTGCGCGTCTCCTTCACGACTCTAATAACCCAATTCAACTTCTGGGTAGATGAGAATAAGAGTTTAATTGTTCAGCCTCATCAATGCACTCTATGCAGATGAATTCAATTGCACTCTATGCAGGAATCACCTGGCTCAAACAGAGAAACAATTGAAACTCATTCTCCTCTCTCTCAAACTTCAGTAAACCTCTGAAATCACATGCACATGATATTCAAAAGAAAATGCATACAAAGGAAACAAATAGTCATGAGCACATAAGAAACATAACCATAGAGAAACAACACCGGACATGAATTTGAATCAAAGAGTCTTCTCTACTAACTCAAATCTGTACATGGGTGTTCTTCACCAATTCTCTGCATGCTCTCTCTTCTTGCTCCTGAATAATCTTTACAATGTACAAAGGAGGGTGCTTATATTCTGTTTGCTCTCTCGAATTCTACAACTATCAAATCTACAATTAATTCCTATCTAACAACATTAAATCTATTAAATGTCTTCCTATCTACTAAGTACAAGTGTGTAAAGGCTCAAGGTCCATTTACAATATACAAAGTGCGCTTCATTAACTCTTCTCATTAATATTTGGTGCAACCATATCAAGGTGGTTCAAAATTTGGTGCTAGCGCTATCCAGCTATCTTTTCCTGCTCCATGCACTGGCTTGCTTGATGAGTGAATGATGCTCCTGCATCACAAAGGGGTAAAGATTCAAACATATAGATTTCAATTTGAACAACTAAAAATAATGGAAGATGAAGATATTGCAGCTTATTTTTTGTCAGTTGATTGTTAATGTTTAAACTATTATTATGTTTCTTTTCAATTCACTAGATAAGCATATAGAATAGATAGGATTACTGAGAAATACACAATCACAAGAGATGCATCATTTCTCCTGGGAAAACCTCATGAGGGAGAAAACCCAACAAAAACTTCCTTAAATGGACCTTAATATAGATAGCCAATATAATGCCAAGAGAATAAAGCAAACACTATAGAAAGTCCTCTCCCAAGAATGTGCCTCTCTCTCTCTTCCTTCTTCTCCAACTGCAGCTCCAAACTTGTGCTTTAATGAACAAGTGAGTGAGTGAACAAATGAGGCACTCACCTCTCTTATTTATACAATTTGGTAGGTGTGAACTAAGATGTCTTTTCACTTGCAAGGCCGATTTCTCATTCTGGGAGGTTATAACCACTTTTAATATATTCTAGGTGGTTATAACCACTTCAATACATTTTGGGGCCAACTTCTCATTTAGCCTATTACAATTAGGGTTTTACCAATCCACAAAAGGGGATTTGGTCTTTTACAATACCTGACATGATCAATCCGAAAAAGGTGATTGAGCTAATGAATAATAGATCAAAAATAAATAGAATACTCTTTGCAGTTACATTATTTCATTTCTACCCCTTAACAAGAAGGGTATTCTACAACAACATCAGGCGAAAGAGAGGGAAACATTATCAACAACATCTTAGAACACTGACTGGCATATCTATAAATCATCAAAAAAAATTATCATCTTCATCGTTCACAGCGTGAAGCTGGAGTAGAACCATCATCCTCATCAGCGTAAGGCTAAAGTGACATCATCATCATTTTTAGTGTGAGGATAAAGTAATATCATCATCATCTTTAGCATGAGGCTAAAGTAACATCATCATCTTCAGCATGAAATATGAAATAACATCATCATCATCATCTTCAACAAGAAGATGAAGTGTGTTAAGCCCTAATATTGGCTCAT
>JZKD02S1742595.1:582584-595067 GCA_000966675.3 Picea glauca
GTCAAACCTCTTCATTTTAACTGCATGCTTCTCTTGGTTAAGTAAGATCTTCTTTGTTCTCTGCCAAAATTCAAGACCTAAGAGATAATGCATTTAGGTATTCCATCAAGCTCTGAAGTCGGATTCTTCTGGAATCTGTGATGAGATTTTCTTCATCTTTTCAAGAATACATCATCTACATATAGTAGTAACATCATTGTATCATCACTCATAACCTTGAGATAAATGTTAGAATCAACTTTACTCTTGGTAAATCCGAAGCTCGTCGAGAAAATGTTAATTCTTCCATACCAAGCTCTATGATCTTGCTTCAACACATACATAGCTTCCTTCAAATGGCAGGCATGAGTCTTTCTATCTTCAATTTTTAAATGAAAATTTCTCATTACATTATACCAATCTGGTACACTTTCTTAGCTGCAACTCAATATGCACAATCATGTGATAGATCTATGTGCTCTTTGCAAGGCGCTATCTGTCTCACTAATTCGGAGTATTTTCTCTCCTCTTTCTTCAATTGTTCCTTTTGGAACTAGGAATCTGCACCTGCACCTACTCTAAAGATGAGAATGGTTGCTCCATTCTCACTATGAATGCTGAAATATGGGAGTAACTCCTCTAATCCATCATGGCAACAACTTCATCTGAAACTAGGAGTGGCTCAATAACTGATACTGAAGATAGTTCTTCTTCTTTCATGGAGGTAACGCTATCTTTTATCATGTTTATGTTTCCATGACTCAGCTAATGTACTGCACCAACTTCTATTCAATTTTAAATATGGGGATTTCTCCCCCTGCATCTCATACCATCTATGAATCATGGTTGTTCTCATTGTCTTCATAAATAATGGAACTATTTCTTCAACAAGTGTCTTGGCATAGTCTTCTCAATTTTGTTGGGAGAATCCTATGGACACACATTAGGCTTCATACATCTACAACAAGTTTGATCTATATAGATCAATATTGGAATTCAATACTGACTTCTCTTCTAGTCTCATGGAAGAATCCATATCCTAGTATTTCTGACTCACTTCCTTCTTTGTTACTGAAACAAGCAAATCTTCCAGGGTATTTCATATCTCCTGGGAGTCTCTGAAGTTACGATCTAGTCTTCTCACGGCATCTGTCTTCTAGTCCTGGAAGTTGTTTATTCACCTGATCCTTTTTGAGATCATGCTTACTCTTCGATGTCATCATCTCTTATGAGGTATACTTGGTGTTGGGTACCGAGTCTAAGTATGAAATACTGAGTCAGGCTTCAGATGAGTTCTACTTCCCATCAAGGTGGATGTTGGCTATGGAGCCTAATTATCTTCTTGATTCAAAGGTCCTTGTTTTCAGCTGTGTTTATACCCCATGAAGTATTTCCACCCCAGAAGTATGTACACTCTTCCACACAGGGGAGTGAAGACAGGGGGTATCCCCTCTACATGGTCTGGGGGGGCTATCCCCCTGGCTGGGGGGTCTGGGGGAAAGAGGGCCCCCAGTAGGGGTTCGGGGGCGAAGCCCGTGAAGGAAAAATTGCCTTATAAATGTATATTGTAATTTCATTGTAAATCTGAACCGTTCATTATAAGGTTGCAGATCTAACGGTAGATATTATGTTAGGGTTTTTGTCCCTAGAAGGAAACCCTCTTTTATGATGAAAATGTATTACAGCTAAGGTTATGGTGAATATTGTATTCTGAGAGAGGAGACTATGAGAGAAAGAAGAGGAAGTTACAATGAGTTTTGTTGTAGGTTGTATCTCTTCATTTGCTGGATAATAATAAAGGAAGGACCTGGCAATTTGATGTAGGAGCATCTCTCCACGTCAGCCAACCAACCAGCCAACCATGTCGAGTGTATGCATTCAAAGCTAAACAGAGGCGCAACCTCATTTCAAATTTCAAATTGAATGTAATTTAATGTCTAGGTTGGTGAGCCATAGAATCCATGCCTTTGTGCAGGTTGTAGATAAGATAGGTATTTAATGTGTGTATGGCTGAGATCTAGATCCGATTCTAGACTAGACAACCCATTCAATGTAATTGAATAGAGTACGTAGACCTAGAGGGAAGAGATCGATGAGCCCCTTAGGTAAAAGAGATTTTTGGATCTCATTTTGGTAGATGGTAATGGTTAGAAGAGAAGAGAAGAGCCAAAAAGAGCTCGAGAACACCATTGTAAAGATATAGGCGTTTTGCCATTTTTAGTATAAAATAGAGCAGTTTTCCCTGCATTGATTATGTGTTACATGGATGTCTATGTGTGTTCCATTGTATGTTGTAGATGTATGTTAGGCATTTTCAGGAGTGTGTTTGATTTCAGGGTTGAAGGTCTTTGAGGCTTCACACCAGGAGGGTTTGATCGAACGCTGCGGGTTCTGATAGTCGTGCACAGAGGATGCACTTCTGAACTCTGCGGAGTCAGACAAAGACATGTTGTGGCACATAACCTAGAATCAACAACTCAGGAGGAAGACCTTTGAGGTTGTTGAACACCTCAGGAGGCAAGGCTGTGTATGAGAGACACAGTTGCAGACAAAATTATGTTGTGAGTTCTGTAAAGGCTCTGCTAAGGGGGGCATTGAGCATAGGCACAAGGTGCAGTTGGAAAAACTCTACTATGAGTTCAGAAGACAGAATCTCTGAGGAGTTCTGTAGAGCTCTACCAAGTGGGCATTGAGAATATGCATTGCGGTTCATTTGAGGAAGGAACTCTGCTGGGATTTCAAAGAAACATAATCACTAAGGATTCTGAGAGCTCTGCCAAGTGGGCATTGAGCCAGTGAAAGGAGTGCACAGAAGGAAGAAGACATAACTGTTGAACGTTTGGTGGAGAAGATACTCCACCAGGAGGGCGTCGAGTAAGTGTGCAGACAGGCACAAAGGAAAGAAATCTTTGAGTTCTCGAGCTGAAATAAGAGTCCAATGAGGGATCTTCACTCAGTTACTGAACACCCAGAAAGACTCAGCAAGGAGGTTACTTGAGTGAAGGATAGCCAGGAAGGCGTCAATTTATCCATCTGAGGGAGAAGAGGGAAAAAATCCCTCAAGGGGTCTAAGTGTTTGCAAAAGCTCAGGAGGAACAACGTTTTCACACACATTGGCAAAGCTCAGAGTTGAGGAGTTCGCAAGACGAAAGAGCGCAAAGTTTGAAGCCTTTGAGAACGTGAAATTCTTCCAAGTCTGGGAAGAAGGCACGCAGGGACCTCAAGAGGGATAAATAGTAGACGTCGAATCGGCTGGAAACAGAGATTTGGATCGTTGGTTTCCACGTCCAAAGAAGCGCACAGAAGGAGGATGTTGTGGATCTTCATATGTTAACATAGAAATCCTGTCAACCATTGGATCGGGAGAATATGCGCAGGGTTAAGCACAGGAATGAGCGCACAAAAGAATGGTTTTGAGGCCGTTAGATCTTGAGCAAGTTACCCGTCAGCCGTCAGATTGGACAAGGAGCTGTACGAGGCTTAGCAGTCGGGATATTAGCCATCGGGAAATTGGGATTCTCGAGGGCAAGAGAATCGAGACATTCCAAGTCTCGAAATGCCAGAGCAATCTAGACTGTCCATTAGTAGAGACACGTGGTTGAGATCGAGTGCCCGTCGGCACTTTGGCTCATCGGGAAATAAACATTCCCATGGACAAGAGGTCGGGGAAACCCAGGATGAAAACCTCGGCATATTCTGAGACATTCATTCAAGAGGGACAAGTGTCAGAGATCGAACGAGAGCTGGCATAGCAGTCATCGGGATATCATAGATCCTAGGAGCAAAGGGTTTGTGCATTTCAGAATAGTGAAACGTGATTTCCCGATAAGACATAGAAGCGTGTGGGCCACAGAGGAGTTGGCAAGGAGGACAGGTGATATATTTTCACGACAGTTGAAAGGACCGTTGACAGGTCAACAATCGTGAGCCATCGGAGGATCGGGGATTGGAGAATCGCGAGTCCAAAGGGTTCATGCATATTGACATCGCAAATCCAGAAACCCCGATGGGAAGCTATATGGCTGTGGTCATATGGTAAGTGGTCACATGGACCATAGTATAGCCAGGAGGGGCTAGAGTTGACAAGGAAGCGCGTGTTGGGATTTGAAGGATCACGAGTCCGGTGGATAGGTGCATTGTGGTATTAAAACCCCCGAAGTCCTGATAAGGGATAAGACTGCGGTCACGAGGAGAGGTTGTGTGGACCACGAGCTTAGACTGGAGGGATAATGCACTAGGAGCATATCAGGGATCGAAAGATCGGGAATCCTAAGAACGTGTGAATTTTGACATTGCAAATGCCGAAACCCTGATAGGTGTAGCCGCGAAAGGAGGTAAGGCAATGGTCATATGGTCGGAGCTGAGCCAGGAGGGCCAGTGCATGGAGAAAAGGGTCCGTCAAAGAATCGGTAGTCAGGAGTTCAAGAGAGTAGAGACTCTCGACCTTGGGCATTAGAAAACCTAGAACCCCAATAGTGAGTTGGAGAAAAGCCGCGGCTAAGTGCAAAAGGCCGTGAAGGAAGTTAAAGGACATGTGGACCGGGTTTGTAGCAGAGGATTCCAGCAGGGGATCTAAAGAGCCGCTTCGGCTCAGAAAGGGGTTGTGATCGATCCTAAGAGCGGGAGATCGCGACGGGGGTGCGAGTTGTTTTTTTTCTCTCTCTGCATCAAGTGGTATCAGAGCAAGAAATTCATATGTATATTGCAAGTGAAAGAAGACAGAGTGCTGAGGGCTCTGTGATGATTGTTTGCAGGTAGGAAGCAGTCAAGAAGGCAGTCAGGGAGACTGTAGGATGAAGATGGAAACAATCGGGATGTAGAGTGACAACAGGTTTTCTAGGAGAGCAGACAATGATAGCATCGTGGTTATGGAAGACCATAGCCATGGTGGGAGGAAGAAAAGCAAGGTAGAAAATCTTGCAGAAATGGATAGAGAAATGGATAAAGACCTCTATGAATTAAAAGCAGACATAGAGAAGCTTGAACTGCAGATGAAACAGGATAGGAGGAGGAGACGGATGCGTGAATTTCCCATGGAGAAGGCAACAGAGAAATGGCTAGTCAAGTAGTTGATGGTCATGAGACAGCGCAGGCTGTTAAAAGGGTGGCTGAGGTATGTTGAAAACCTCAAGGCCACAGAGGAAAATATGATTTATGACTGTGAGCCAGAGACTGGGAAAGGTCTCGATGATTGGGAAGATGAAGAGGATGAATTGGGATCGACTGTGGATCTCAAACAGTGTGAGGAGGGAAGAAGAGAAGAAATTCCATATTGCAAAGAGGGCAACAAATTGAGGTCACTGCGGGATCTCGAAGACTGCCAGGAGGGCAGCGGAAGCATCTTGGACTGCCAGGTGTGTAGATATGAACATTTGAGACCAGTTGAAGGTCTCATGGGGAGTTTAATTCAGCAAGGAGTGTTGATGAAGATGGGATCGGTTGATCTCATAGTCTACCAGGAGGGCATTAGAGACATCCCATATTTTCAGGTGGGCAGGGATGAGCAGATGAGGCTCTCTGTGGGTCTCATAAACTCAGAAGTGAGTTAGAATCAGCCAAGGGAGCTGACAGAGCAGGTGAGCTCAAATATAGATTTGGATCAACAGGTGCAGATGACAGAAGAGGAGGAAGATCAGGATGATATTCTGATGATTGGGGGGATAGGAGTATTCCTACCATGTGCCTAGAGCGAGGCAGAAATTTGTGTTGCAGATGGTGCAACAACAGAACAATCACAGTTGACGATGACTGTCAAGGAGGAATTGGAGCATACTTTGGAAGCTTCCCAAGAAGAAGAAGAAAATGAGAATTCTTAGGAGTATCTCATCATATTCAGCTAGGAAGCTGAAAGAGTTTTAGCATTGGAGCTAGCAGCAAAGGAATCCAAGGAGCAGGCAGGGGAATTTATCACTCCATGGGAGATGGAGCTAGAGATGCTGGATGATTGGTTAAACAATCCAGGGCCAGCAAGAGAACTGACAGAAGTTGAGATGTCAGGGAAGGTGACTGAACAACATGTCAGTCAAAGGGAGACTGCAGAGCTGAAGTCTGCAGCAAAGTGGCAACTTGAGGCCACTTATGAAGATGAAGAAGATGGCATGGGAGATCATAGCGATTTGCCCAATTGCAAAAAAAATTTGCAGCTGAGGAGACTGCATGAGAAGGACCAGCCACTACAGTAGTTGGACGAAGTGATCGAAGATATCAGAAGGGTGATGGTAGAGTCAACAGAAACTGCTAGCGAGTAGAGGCTGAGTAGAAAGGAAACAGTAGTAGCAGCATAGAAGTAGCAGAAGCAGTAGAATGGAGCATATGGAAAGCTCCAAAGACTTATTTGGGATCCAGGAGGATTTCCAACAACTTAGAGGGGAAGCGCACGAGAAGGAGTTCATGATTTTGTAGCTGAGCAGTTTGATGCAGGAGCATCTCTCCACATCAGCCAGCCAACCAGCCAACCATTTCGAGCATATGCATTCAAAGCTAAAGAGAGGCGCAACCTCATTTCAAATTTGAAATTGAATGTAATTTGATGTCTAGGTTGGTGAGCCATAGAAGCCATGCCTTTGCACAGGCTGTAGATAAGATAGGCATTTAATGTGTGTATGGCTGAGATCTAGATCTGATTCTGGACAAGACAACCCAATCAATATAATTGAATAGAGTAGGTAGACCTGGAGGGAAGTGCTCGATGAGCCCCTCAGGTAAAAGAGATTTCCGGATCTCATTTTGGTAGATGGTAATGGTTATAAGAGAAGAGAAGAGCCAGAAAGAGCTCGAGAACACTATTGTAAAGATACAGGCATTTTTCCATTTTTAATTTAAAACACAGCAGTTTTCCCTGCATTGATTATGCGTTACATGGATGTCTATGTGTGTTCATTGTATGTTTTAGATGTATGTTAGGCATTTGCAGGAGTGTGTTTGATTTCAGGGTTGAAGTTCTTTGAGTCTTCACACCGGGAGGGTGTGACCGAACGCTGTGGGTTCTGATAGTTATGCACAGAGGATGCACTTCTGAACTCTGGGAAGTCAGACAAAGACGTGCTATGGCACAAAATATGGAATCAACAACTCAGGAGGAAGACCTTTGAGGTTCCTGAACACCTCAGTAGGCAAGGCTGTGTATGAGAGACACAGTTGCAGAATAGAATTCTGCTGTGAGTTCTGTAAAGGCTCTGCCAAGGGGGGCATTGAGCACAGACACAATGTGCAGTTGGAAGAACTCTACTATGAGTTTAGAAGACAAAATCTCTTAGGAGTTCTGTAGAGCTCTGCCAAGTGGGCATTGAGCATATGCGTTGCGGTGCATTTAAGGAAGGAACTATGTTGGGAGTTCAAAGAAACAGAATCACTGAGGATTCTGAGAGATCTGCCAAGTGGGCATTGAGACAGTGCAAGGAGTGCACAAAAGGAAGAAGAAAGAACTGTTGAACGTTTGGTGGAGAAGATACTCTGCCAGGAGGGCGTCAAGGAAGTGTGCAAACAGGCACAAAGGAAAGAACTCTTTGAGTTTTGGAGATGAAATAAGAGTCCAATGAGGGATCTTCACTGAGTTACTGAACACCTAGAAAGACTCAGCAAGGAGGTTGCTTGAGCGAAGGATAGCTAGGAAGGCGTCAGTTTCTCCATCGGAGGGAGAAGAGGGACAAAATCCCTCAAGGGGTCTGAGTGTTTGCAGAAGATCAGGAGGAACAATGTTTTCACATGCATTGGTGAAGCTCAGAGTTGAGGATTTTGTAAGAGGAAAGAGCACAAAGGTCGAAGCCTTTGAGAATGTGAAATTCTTCTAAGTCTGGGAAGAAGGCGCGTAGGCAGCTCAGGAGGGAGAAATAGTAGCTGTTGGATAGGCTAGAGACAGAGATCTGAATGTTGGTCTCCATGCCCAGAGAAGCACACAGAAGGAGGAGGTTGTGGATCTTCAGATGTTCACATAGAATCTTGTCAATCGTTGGATCGAAAGAAGATATGCAGGGTTAAGTGAAGGAATAAGCGCACAGAATAACGGTTTTGAGGCCGTTAGATCTTGATCAAGTTACCCGTCATCCGTCAAATTGGACAAGGAGCTGCACGAGGCTTAGTAGTCGAGATATTAGCCATCAGGAAATCGAGATTCTCGAGGGCAACAAAATCGAGACATTCCAAGTCTCAAAACGTCGGAGTGATCTGGACCATCCATTATCAAATACACATGGTGGAGATCGAGTTCCCGTCGGCACTTTGGTGCATCGAGAAATCAACATTCCCGTGGACAAGAGGTTGGGGAAACCTAGGTTGAAAACCCCGGCATAATTTGAGTCGTTCATTCAAGAGGGACAGGTTTCAGAGATCGAACGAGAGCCGACATAACAGTCATCGAGATATCGGAGATCCTGGGAGCAAAGGGTTTGTGCATTTTAGAATCACGAAACGCGATTTCCCGATAAGGCATAGGAGCGTGTGGGCCATACAGGAGTTGGCGAGGAGGAGAGGTGACAAATTTTTGCGATGGTTGAAAGGATCGTTGACAGGTCAACGACTGTGAGCCATCAGAGGATCATGGATCGGAGAATCATGAGTCCAAAGGGCACATGCATATTGACATCGCAAATCCTGGAACCCCGATGGGAAGCTATATTGATGTGGTCATATGGTAAGTGGTCACATGGACCATAATATAGCCAGGAGGGGCTAGTGTTGACAAGGAAGGGCGCATCAGGATTCAAAGGATCGTGAGTCTAGTGGACAGGTGCATCATGGTATTGAAACTCCTGAAGTCCCAATAAGGGATAAGACTGCAGTCACGAGGAGAGGTCGTGTGGACCATGAGCTTAGCCTAGAGGGCTAATGCCCTAGGAGCATATCGGGGATCGAAAGATTGGGAATCCTAAGGACGTGTGCATTTTCACATTGCAAATGCCAAAACCCCAATAGGAGTAGCCACGAAAGGAGGTAAGGCAATGATCATATGGTGGGATCTGAGCCAGGAGGGCCAATGCGTGGAGAAAAGGGCACGTCGAAGAATCAGTAGTCGGGAGTTCAAGCGAGAAGAGACTCTCGACCTCTCGAGCAGAGAAAATAATCGAAGATTATCATTAGTTACAATATTAATTTGAGAGGTTAATATTCAACAAGTGAGATCGTAATTTGAGTGTTGTTCCACGAAGGAATCTTGAGATCGTTGAAGGATATGTCAAAACCTTTATAAAGTTACCAATGTGTACAGGTTATACCATGATTGACTATATAAGAGGTTTACTACCTTAAAGGAGTAAATGAGATCCTGCAATTAGTTTTTCCCTCAATAAGTTTCTTATTTGGTTTTCTTCATATTTTGGTGTACAGGTTCTGCAGGTAAAAGAAATAAATACATGGAAGAATGGTTACGCATGCCATTATTCTATATTGTATAAATTCAATGGTTACACCTGCCATCTGTCGGAGGTATATAACTAAATCCTGAATCTCCTGTTGCAAAATTAATGCAAGGTTTTAAGAACGCTATAACTATTACATGCAACGGATTGCAACCATTCTTCCTATAATGGAAAACATAAATCCACCCGGGATAGGTAAAAGTTATCTCTACACATTTTTTAAAAACTTCTGTGTGTTTAATCAAGGGGACTAAAATATAGGCGCGCCTAACCCCGGGTCTCAGAATTATAATTGTGGAAAGGGAGTTTCCAATGCAACGATGTGTGTTGTGAATAATCAAACATGTGGAGTAACATGGTAACTATATCATAGTATCCTTGTATAACCGACACATCATGCAAAGACAATGAGTATCCAAGACCTTCCTAAAATTAGTTTTATCACTTTGCAACTCCTAAAATCTACTCCAATCCCTTCGACTAAATTACAAAAATGTCCCTGGAAATAAGTAACCAAATATGCGATCATTATCACAATTATTGTGGGCCTTCATTACTTTTTACAAGTAGGAAGTAATAGTATATATTAACTATCATAAGGAGTAACCAATTTAGAGAAAAGGAAATTATTTTTGAGAGGTTGATGACATTTAAAATCCATATGTTTTCTAATAATTTTCGATAAAGAAATCTCACACAAGGGATAAAGGAAACACAGGAAGGGGTTTAAAAAAAAAACACAGGAAAGGTTTGAGTCTGGGGCTCATTCTAGCCACTCGAGAAAAATGGAGACAACCTCAAGGAAGAAAAATGAAATGCAACAAGAAAATTGCAGCTAGAAATAAATCATTCGTAGCATAAAATTCATTGGAAGAAATAAACCAATCGCAGAGAAATCATTGTGTGGAAGCATGATTTTGTAGAGAATAAATCAAAATAATTGCAGAGGTTGAGGAGGGAATAAACGCTCAAGAGAAAATTCCTTGTTGGGCAGAGAAAGGATCCTACAATTATTATCCATGCAGAGAAAATAAGGGAATTTGAATATAAATCCTTAACACCAGAGTGAAAGATAGTCAATTCGGCTCCTGGTGGACTACTCAGGAACATACTAATAACTTAAAGGATAAAGGAATAGAAGATAAAAACACGTTTTCTCCTTGTATTAAAAAAAAAAAAAAACGTAGAGAAGTCATTTACATTCAGAGTTTGAGTTCGCCATTGGAAATCAAATCAAAAGTACAGTGATCATAAGGCTGAGATAACTTTGAATCCTTTGTTCATAAAACGTTGGGATCTTCAATAAAAATTCAGTGAAATAAAAAAATGAAATCTCTAGATAGTATTACACTAAATAAAACATAAACTTTAACACAAAAGAGGGACGTTAACTAAAGGCGCATGAACATAATTTAACTACCCTTCAACGAAATTTCACAAGCGTAAATTCTCAGGACAAAAAATTAACTAAAATGTTAATTCATTGGCGCATGCATGATTTTGACATTAAAGAGATGCATATACATGGAATTTAACTACAATCCAATACAAATATACACATGAGTATCGTACCCCACTAGAAATGCTCTGAAGTCATTGTCCCACATGCACTTCATCCCACTCTCGCTTTCCAATCGATGTGACCTCACCGATAACTCCCATCCAATGCTAGGGGTACTCCTCTTCCGCCTAATCCCCCTGAGCCAAAAAGGGGCCATGCACACAATACCATAGAATGTTATCACCCAACTTTCCTCACAAGGTCGAGATACCACTCGCCAAACGAGATGGGTATCCCAACTCCCACAAGAGAAAGTTCAGTCAAGATGAAATTCAATGGTGTAACATTATGCAAGCCAGATGTGATCCATACTCCTCCTCTGCCATCCTTTTTATAGAATTTTATTATTCATTAGTTTCCCAAAACCCTCATTATATTCCTATTTCATTTAATTAATTTCTAGAAACCTCCCCCATACACATGTCGTATAACTCCCTAGGTTCACCAGAAAATAAATTTATTAATTAATTAAATTTGTTTATTTCCCTCACCCACCTAAAATAATTCCTAAAAACACTCATCGGTGTCCCATTATTCCATTACAATTCTTAAATCAATTACTCCTTACTTAATTCCTAGTTAAGTTCATAAATAGAAAGTTCCAAAGGCTAGATTCCTTACTAAGTTAGGCATTCCCCTTTTTCTTTAAGATTCTCCATTTCTTTAAGTTTCCCATTTTCCTTAGGTTTCCCCCTTTCCTTTAAGTTTCCCTTTTTCTTCAAGTTTCCCCTTTTTTATAACTAAGTTCATAATTAGAATGTTTAGATAAAAGCAACCAATACCCCTTTTATTAATTAAATCGTTATTAAAATTTCCACATTAATTATTAATGGTTGAATTTTCTTTACCCCCTTCCTGTTATATATCTAAATAATTTTTTTTTCCAAGGTTCTACTGAGACATAGGTTTTCAATTCAATAAGCTTGGCTATAATTCTTAAGGGAAAATTAGTTATTAAACTTTACTTATCACATAATTCATTTTAAGGCTGACCAGGGACAAGAAGGCATAGTTTTCTATGCACTAGGTTTATTCAATTACTATTTAAAATCATGACTTGTCCTTCAACATACACCACATGCTCCAAGGGTTCCACTCGCCTCTTTCCATTTTATTCGCGTGACGTTCCCTTCAAGATGCACTACATGCTCCAAGGGTGCTACTCACCTGTTGACTAAATTTGGTGGACATCAAACCCCTGGAGCCAATAATCCGTTAGGTGATATTTTTGGAGACTAAGGGTATCTAAGAAATAAGGACCCTACCTTATTGTGCACCCCTTAGAATCTTCATGCATGACTATCACAGTATTCGCTAATATCAGTGTAGGTCTTCTCGAACTAGGTAATCATTAACCTACAATTTGAGCCATGATGAGAGTGCCAGTAGGTTGTGGCAGGGTTGCTACCACACCTCTCCCTAAATGTCTCTAGTTGTTGTGTGTGACCCCTTTACTCCAAATGTGATTTTGGTCAACAAGCTATCGTCATCCTGCATCCAACAACGAATCATTTTATCAATAACAATCAACATTATAATATCAAATCATAATTACATATGACACATCAACAACATTCAAACCCTAACAAT
>JZKD02S1742595.1:663282-680166 GCA_000966675.3 Picea glauca
AGGCTTTGGAGAGCTAAAGCTTGAGGAGCATACCTGGTGTATGTGTGCTTTTGAGTGAGTGGATGATGTCATGAACTAGAATAATGCTATCCATTATTTGTATTCCTTCAACAAAGCCCAATTTCTCCTTGGAGATGATGAAAGGGAGGATTGGCTTGAGTTTGAGAGCTATTACTTTCGAGATAATTTTGTAGATCATATTGCAGAGTGATATGGGTCTAAAATTTTTCGTATTGGTGACCCTCTCTTCTTTGGGTATCAGGGTGAGGAAGGTGGCATTCAGGGCTGGGAGGACTTTGCCATAGCTGTGTGATTCCTCCACCAGTTGCCATACTTTCTCTCTTAGCATGGGCCAGCAGGAGTGAAACAAGTTTGTTGTGAAGCAATTGGGCCCGGGAACCTTGCCTGTGGGTAACTCCTGTATGGCCAGATCCACTTCATCTTGACTTATGGGGGTCATGAGAGCTTCATTTTTCTCTAGAGTGATAAGTGTGGGGATATTGGTTTTCACTCATCCTATTTCCTCAACTCCGCTCACCGGTGATTCTAAGAGGAGGTACTGGTAGTAATCCGTGAGATCTTGAGTGATGTCCTGATGAGTGAGCAGGGTGTTGCCCTAATCATTTTATAGCTTGGTTATGCGATTGATGAAGCTCTTGTGAATCATCGAGTGGTGGAAGAATTTTGTGGTTATTTCCCCTTCTTTTAGCCATTTTCTTCTTGAAGTCTATGAGATTTTGCTAGAAGCAGTACAAATTGGCTCCCTACTCGATCTCTGTTGTGCCCCACCATAGTTTTGCCAAGGTTTGGAAGTTTGTATCTGAAAGCCACTAATTTTTGAATTTGAAGGGTTTGAGCTTGGGGGAGGCCGTCGTGTTGACCCATAGCTGAACAGGCAAATGATCTGAGCCCGGTTTAGGAAGGATTGTGGAATCGATTAATGGGCCTTATAATATAAGGGTCTCTGAAAGAAGAAAATGGTCGAGCCTGCAGGAAATTTTTTGGGGTCCCATTCGCTTGTTCGTCGAGGTGAAGGTTGCATTTCCATTTTCAATTTCTATGAGTTTGTAAAGATCCAGGACTTCCTGAAATTTTGCACTGTCTTTCTCTAGTCTTTTCGTCTCACCCTTTTTTTCCTTGAGAGTGAGGATCATGTTGAAGTCTCCACCCAATATCCATCACTATTTGTTGGCTATGGAGCTGAGGTAAGCTAGGTTCTGAAGGAAGAGTTCATTTTCCTGGATGTTCTGCGGTCCATAAGAATTGGTGATCCATCCATCTATATCCAAGTCAATTTCTCAATAATGCGCTATGAGGGAGCCGTGTGTTGAGAGGCCTTGGTTGATTATGATCGAGTTTGGGTTCCAAATAATTTCCAGGTTGCCTACTGCACCTTTCGATTCTATTTGGTAAGAATTACAGTTTCACTAGCATATTCTAAAGATCTCTTCTGCAGTTTGACCTACACATTTTGTTTCTTGGAGGAGAAGGATGTCTGGGTCTTTCGATTTAATGTAGTTGTGGAGGATACTTTGCTTAGATCTTCCATTGAGTCCCCTGATGTTCCAAGTGATGAATTTCTTGATTTAATAGTTGATTTTGTGGGAGAAGGAGCTCTTTGAGAGTTTTTGTATCTGTTATGAGTTGATCATATAGTTTCCAACTTCCTCGATGAGAAGTTGCACTAATTACCTACCCCTCCTTTTGTTCTCTTTTATGTTTCTTCTTTGATATGAGTTAGGATATCCTCTTATGCCCAGTCGTAAGGTTTATCCTGCTGACAAATCCAGAAAGACTTTGTGCACTTTCCTTAGTTGTTCTTCAGGTAGGGTTTGTAGATATTTCTTGTTGAGAGCTTCTTCTGGTATGTTGAGATCTATTTCCACTAGGTCCTGCTCATTCATTTCCATGACTGTGTCTTCCTTCTTATCTGGTGCCTTCCCCGAGTTTGGGGGATAGAGCAAGGTTTCCTGGGTTGCGGTCTCCTTTGGTTGTCAGCCTTATTTATTGTTGGTGCCATCTGCTCCTATTGTTTTATGGGGGTTTTCCACCTCTTCTACCTATGGTAGTTTTGTAAGGTCTTAAAAGGAGTTTGTGTTAGGGTGTTTTTCGCTGTTTTTGACTGTTGGTTTTCTCTGCATTCTATTTTTGAGATTTTTTAATTCAGTAAAGCCATTCTTTGTATTTTATTCCTCGACTAGATTTGGGGGGGCATTAAGGGGGAATTATCTGAAGAGGTGTCCATTCTCATGGAATTTTATACATTTGAATGGTACATGCTCATAATCTATTTTCTGTGCCCACTCCTCATCTTGGTATTCCAAGGTTATCGATCCTGGGAGGTCTTTGGATATGTCCATATAGACACATATTCTAGCATAGGAGGTGTATTTTTTGTGCTTAGTGGCTTCTAAGGATTTGACATGTTTCCATAGAGTATTGCCTATGCCTGACAAGATTTCTTCTAGCCAAAATTCTTGACGTAGGGAATAGAGACGGATCCATACCGTGGAATAGGTGAAGTTCTCTTTCTCCGAGGAGAAGCTTTCTCTCTAGAATCGTAGATATAGCCTAACCGAGTTGTAGAAATAGTGTCCTCCTTCAAATACATGGTCTTTGTCCTCCATATTGTACAATGTTACTGTGAAGAATCCCTTACAACTCAGTTGGAGCTCGTAGTCTCCCTTGGGGTTCCACCAGGTTTTGATCCATCGAGCTAGGTCTATTTATGAGGGCTAGAGGCCTAGGAACTTGCCTATGATGGCATGATCACTCATGAACTAGGTGTGCTCTCCTATTTTGTTTCTTTTTATAATGTATCTTCGTGTCGTCTGGGTTTTCGGAATGCATTTTCCTAGGAGCCATGCACGAGCCACTTTTGGATGCGAGGTCTCTGCATCCATGTCCGTTCGTGTGTTGTTGTTCATTTCATCCTGCAAGAACTTCTCTCTCAAATGTTGTAGCGGTTCGAATGAAGGTCTTGTTAGAAATACTAAAACAACTGAGAGGGGGGGGTGAATCAGTTGTTTATGAGCTTAAACAATTTTATACCTTTTAAATAATTATTAATCTTCCTTCAAGTGATCATCAACAATATACAACATATGAACAATAAAAGTAAAGAACATCAGTCACACATAAAGTACAGACAGAGACAAATTTTCATGAGGAAACCCATAAAGGGAGAAAACCTCTTCTTCTTCGAAATGATAGGCAGTCTTTTTCAGTTCTGTACATCATTTACAATTGAGCACCAAGTGCTTCTACCTCTGTTTTACGAGCTACAACTTGTTTGAGAGCACCGACTCTCTGGTTTCTCTAGCACCCACTAGAAGGAAGCACCAACTCCCTAAATATTCTAGCATCAACTGGATGGAAGCACCAACCTCCTGAATGTTCTAGCACCAACTGGATAGAAGCACCAACTTCCAGTTACACGGGTTCCAACCTGTATAACCGAGAACACTTGTTCTCCCTAACACCACCCGGCCACCCTAGTTTCTGTGGATGCAACCAGATGGAAGCTACAAGTTCCTGTTTTCAAGCTCCCACTTGAACCTCTGAGGACAATTGTCCTCCCAAGCAACTCCCAACCTCCCTAAAATATAAATGATCAAATAAACATTCAACTTTACATATAAGTCTGTTCTTACCAATCTTTCTTTGTTGTGTACATCTGGTCTTCTGCACACTGTTCTGCTCCTCTTCTCTTCCTCTGTCTTTTCAGTAGGTATGCTCTGCATTAACTCATTCTCTCATTCTGATCTCCTTTTCCTCTTTTTGTCATTCTTCTTTTATACTCAATCTCCCCCTGCACATCCTCTCCTCTACTTTCCCTACAGTTTCTTTCTTTTTCACATACAGAACAACCAACCTTACACAATATGTCTCATCTTCTTTTATGCATACCTTCCCGACGGTTCCACTTCGCCTTCCCTCAGCCAAAACAAGAACACTTGTCTTAGCAACTGAAATGCTAACCAATTTGTCATCATGAATCTGTTTCTCTTAAAAGATTCATAACTGAAGCGTTAATGTGTGAGAATAACAACATCCCTCTGATCATATTTAAGCTTTATTCACACCGTTGGATGATCTTTATTATTCTTGTCTTTTTAAATCGGGTTTCGACATTCCTTATGATGTTGATCCAAAGCGACTCTTTAGATTCCTCCAATGGAATCCCTCTGCAAATGCCCGATCCATAGGTCCTTTCGCTCACCTTGTCACGGTCTCTGCACCTAACTGTGGTTATCCCCGACTCTCTATCAGGGTTTGGGGTTTCGCACTTCCTGATGTCGAAAGTTTATGACCTCTCCAATCCCTGATTAATGATGCGGCCCTTTCCACATGCTAGCCCCGTTGGCTACAGGCCTTGGCCCATATGACCATCAAAACATGACCTCAGTCAAACCTCTCATCGAGGTTTCGACATTTTCGATGTCACCATGCACATGCCTACGGAATTCCCAATCCTCTGATCCTCGAAGTGTCCCTTCACACGCTAGCCCTCCTGGCTCAGCTCCCGCTCATATGACCAACTCCCTTGACCACAACCTTATCCCGTCGGGGCCACGGGGTTCGTGAGTTCGAGATGCACGACCTCCTTGCTCCCGAGATCTCCGATATCCTAATATCCGATGTGATATGCCACCTGTCCTTCCACACCGACTCCTTTTGGATCCTTGACATGTGTCCTATCTGAGATCCATGGATGTGTTCTCTTCTTGTATTTCGGGGTTCAACAGGCCTCGCACCCTTAGTATCAAGACTCTCGATATGTTGACGATGCTTGATCCTTTGCCACCTGTCGTTGCAGATGGACGGTTCTGATTAGGTCGGGTTTTCCATCAAGAAATTCCCCGATTTCTGGTCAACAGGATTGCCGATATCCCAAATCTCGATATGTCGATGGATGGCTTCCCTGTCGGGGCTATTCCCAGTGGCACTCTATCGCTGCCACGCGTCCTCTTCAAGTGGACGGTCCCGATCTTGTTGGGATTTCAGGACTTCCAATTCCCTGGTTCCCTCGACCTTGAGAACTATGATTCTCCGATGTGTCTCCATTGATTGGAATCAATGGTTCATATTCAATCCTTAATTTGACGGCTTATATTACATCATGATTTTGCATATCGCGAAATAGACATTCCTTATGTCAAGTGACTTTGTCATTTTAAAGTCCCGATTGCCAATTCTCTGATAAGGACTGTAAACTACGGTCCAGATTCATTTTGGATTCAATGGTTACGATTGAACCGTGATCTTGTTGCAATATGTATGATACAAACCCATCAATGACAACAACCATTCAATGTCTGCAAGCTTGCCATCAATGACAACAACCATCAACACGCATTCGCTGCTTGTTCAATATTTGCCAACAATCTCACCCTTTGGCATTGATGGCAACAAAAGCACCCAAATTCCTTCGGATTCAACTCTGCTCCCTGCTTCCGACTCTACGCCAACTCTACTATTTGACTCTGCTCCTCTACTCATTCGAATCTGCTCCTAAAGCATATCCTTTCTCCCCCTCTAACATCAATGTCAAAGAAGAAACATTCTACCCCTGATTTGATTACAAAACATACTCCCCCTGGCGTTTGTAAGCATATAGGAAATATACCATATATTCAATAAATACTCCCCCTGACCAGGTGAACATATTAGAGACAGGAAATCATAACCCCCAACTTCTGACGAAGATATCCAAAATGGGTTGATACTAGTGGTTTAGTAAAGATATCAGCAATCTGTTCTCTAGAAGGTATATAATTCAGCTGAACAATTCTGTTTGTAACTTGTTCTCAGAGAAAATGATACTTGATTGGAATATGCCTAGTCTTGGAATGAAGAACAAGATTCTTGGAGAAACTAATGGCACTTGTGTTATCACAATGAATTGGAATAGGATCAGTGTAAGTTATCTTAAGATATGCAAGAGTTTGTATCATCCATAAGATTTGTGTGCAACAAGTAGCAACAAAAATGTATTCTGCCTCTGTAGTGGATAATGAGATGGATCCCTACTTTTTATTAATCCATGCAACTAATGAGTCACCGAGAAAAAATGCTCCTCCACTGGTGCTTTTTCTCTCATCAATACAGTTTGCCCAGTCAACATCTCAATAAGCAATTAACTAGAAATTATGATTTCTAGGGTACCATAGTCCATATGTCATTGTTCCCTTCAGATATTTGAATATTCTTTTGACAGCTACCAAGTGACTTTGTTTAGGAGCAGACTAAAAACGACCTACTATTCCAATAGCGTGCATTATATCAGGACGAGATGTTGTGATGTACAAAAGACTGCCTATCATAGAGCGATATGTTCTTTTATCAACATGAGGTGAGATATGATTTTTACTCAGCTTGCAACCAACCAGCATAGGTGTGCTGACTGTAGAGGAATATTACATCTGTAATTTTTTGAAAATTTCTTTCAAATATTTTTCTTGAGAAATGAAAATTCCTGCAGAGATTTGTTTTACTTGTAAGCTAAGAAAATATGATAGTTCTCCTATCGTGGACATTTCAAATTCTATCTGAATAGAATTAGCAAAGCACTATATAGATGATTCATTAGTACAACCAAAAATAATATTATCTACATATACCAAAACAATTAGTAAATCATCACCTTCAGACTTAATGTAAAGGTTACTGTCAACAGTAACTTTCTTGAACCCTTTTTCTTGTAGAAATTTGTCCAGTCTATAATACCAAGCTCGTGGTGCTTGTTTTAGTCCATATAAGGACTTCTTCATCTTACAAACATAATTAGGATTGTCTGTCAATGAGAATATTTTAGGTTGTTCCATATATACTTCTTCCTCTAGATCTCCATTGAGGAATGCTGACTTAACATCCATCTGATAAAGTTTGAAATTCTTATGACAGGAATAAGTAAGAAACATTCTGATAGCTTCCACTCTTGACACTGGTGCAAAGGTTTCATCAAAGTCCTGACCTTCAACTTGTGCATATCGCTTATAGACCAATCTATATTTATTTCTAACAACTTGTCCTTTTTCATTCATTTTATTCTTGAACACCCATTTAGAACCTATTACATTCTTATTTTTCAGGTCTAGGGACAAGCTCCCAAGTAATGTTCTTCTCAATCTGATCCAGCTCTTCATTCATTGCTATAATACAATCTTCTTCCTGAATAGCTTCCTCAAAATTTGTAGGTTCAATCATAGATAAAAACGCAACATGATATTTTTTTGAGTCCTTAATCAGTTTCCTTCTTGTCTGAACTCCTTCATTTATATCCCCAATTATCTAGTTTTCAGGATGATTCTTTCTGATAATTCTGAGAGGAGATTTTGCTTCTTTCTGTTGACTTGTATCAGTTTGAGTGTTCATATCTTCATCTGATCCAGACTCTTCTCTTTTTGATCCTTGGACCTATTCATCTTCATTTCAACTGTATCTTCTGTTCTTGGTTCATCACTGCTTATATTTTTGACTGGAATTTCTTCATCAACTTTTACATCTATACAGTCAACTAGTTTATGTAGTCTTTTATTGTAGCATCTGTACCCTTTATTATTTGTAGCATAACCCAAGAGAATACCTTCATCAGCCCGATCATCATATTTGCCAATATCTTCATCATTGTTTTTGATATAACATTTACTACAAAAAACTTTGAAATACTTGATTGAAGCAGGTCTTCCAAACCAAAGTTCATAAGTGGTCTTGTCACTGTGTGGTCTGAGATGATATTTGTTAAGGATAAGAACAGTTGTATGAATTGCTTCCACCCAATATGTCTGAGATATGTTCTTTTCATTCATCATTGATCTTGCCATTTGCTGTACTGACCTATTCTGCCTCTCAATAACTTTTTTTTGCTGTGGAGTCCTTGAAATTGTGTACTCTCTTTTGATCCCATTTTTATCACAGAATTCTTTGAAGTTTTCAGAACTGAACTCTCCTCCTCTATCAAACCTTACTGCCTGCAATATTTTTCCTGTTTGATTCTCAGTCAGAGCCTTAAACACTTTGAATTTTCCCAATGCTTCAATTTTTTCTTTCAAGAAGGCAACTCAAGTTAGTCTATAATAATCATCAATAATCAACATAAAGTAATTTTCTTTTCCTGTACCTTCTTTCCTTGATGGTCCACATAGATCCATATGTACTAACTGAAGAAGTTTTTCTATTGAAGGAAATTTTTTCGATTTGAATTGAGTGCGAGTAAGTTTTTCTATCTGACAAGGCTTACAGACAGAGTCATATGGCTTTGATATCTTCGAAAGATCTTTTACTGCCCCATTATTTTTGAGCTTGATTATGTGATCAAAATTTTGGTGACCAAGTCTCTTATGCCACAGCCAACTTTCATCATATTTTCTTAAGTTGCATTCTTCTTCTTCTTCGTCTTTTAAAACATAGACATTGTTTTTTGTTCTTATACCTTTTGCAACTAGCTTACCTGAATCCACAGATTTGATTTTACAGTCTTTAGAGGTAAAAAAAACTTCACACCCTCGGTCACAGACTTGACTGACACTAAGAAGANGGTTGCGGTCTCCTTTGGTTGTCAGCTTTATTTATTGTTGGTGCCATTTTCTCCTATTGTTTTATGGGGGTTTTCCACCTCTTCTACCTATGGTAGTTTTGTAAGGTCTTAAAAGGAGTTGGTGTTAGGGTGTTTTTCGTTGTTTTTGACTGTTGGTTTTCTCTACATTCTATTTTTGAGATTTTGTAATTCGGTAAAGCCATTCTTTGTATTTTATTCCTCGACTAGATTTGGGGGGGCATTAAGGGGGAATTCTCTGAAGAGGTGTCCATTCTCATGGCATTTTCTACATCTGAATGGTACATGCTCATAATCTGTTTTYTGTGCSCACTCCTCATCTTGGTATTCCAAGGTTATCGAGCCTGGGAGGTCTTTGGATATGTCCATATAGACACATATTMTAGCATAGGAGGTGTATTTTTTGTGCTTAGTGGCTTCTAAGGATTTGACATGTTTCCATAGAGTATTGCCTATGCCTGAAAAGATTTCTTCTAGCCAAAATTCTTGACGTAGGGAATAGAGATGGATCCATACCTTGGAATAGGTGAAGTTCTCTTTCTCCGAGGAGAAGCGTTCTCTCTAGAATCGTAGATATAGCCTTACCGAGTTGTACAAATAGTGTCCTCCTTCAAATACATGGTCTGTGTCCCCCAAATTGTACAATGTAACTGTGAAGAATCCCTTACAACTCAGTCGGAGCTCGTAGTCTCCCTTGGGGTTCCACTAGGTTTTGATCCATCGAGCTAGGTCTATTTATGAGGGCTAGAGGCCTAGGAAATTGCCTATGAGGGCATGATCACTCATGAACTAGGTGTGCTCTCCTATTTTGTTTCTTTTTATAATGTATCTTCGTGTCGTCTGGGTCTGTGGAATGCATTTTCCTGGGAGCCATGCACGAGCCACTTTTGGATGGGAGGTCTCTGCATCCATGTCCGTTCCTGTGTTGTTGTNGTGTCCCCCAAATTGTACAATGTAACAGTGAAGAATCCCTTACAACTCAGTTGGAGCTCGTAGTCTCCCTTGGGGTTCCACTAGGTTTTGATCCATCGAGCTAGGTCTATTTATGAGGGCTAGAGGCCTAGGAACTTGCCTATGAGGGCATGATCACTCATGAACTAGGTGTTCTCTCCTATTTTGTTTCTTTTTATAATGTATCTTCGTGTCGTTTGGGTCTGTGGAATGCATTTTCCTGGGAGCCATGCACGAGCCACTTTTGAATGGGAGGTCTCTGCATCCATGTCCATTCCTTTGTTGTTGTTCATTTCATCCTACAAGAACTTCTCTCTCAAATGTTGCAGCGGTTCGAATGAAGGTATTGTTAGAAATACTAAAACAACTAAGAGGGGGGGGTGAATCAGTTATTTATGAGCTTAAACAATTTTATACCTTTTAAATAATTATTAATCTTCCTTCAAGTGATCATCAACAATATACAACATATGAACAATAAAAGTAAAGACCATCAGTCACACATAAAGTACAGACAGAGACAGATTTTCATGAGGAAACCCATAAAGGGAGAAAACCTCTTCTTCTTCAAAATGATAGGCAGTCTTTTTCAGTTCTTTACATCATTTACAATTGAGCACCAAGTGCTTCTACCTCTGTTTTGTGAGCTACAACTTGTTTGAGAGCACCAACTCTCTGGTTTCTCTATCACCCACTAAAAGGAAGCACCAACTCCCTGAATTTTCTAGCATCAACTGGATGGAAGCAGCAACCTCCTGAATGTTCTAGCACCAACTGGATAGAAGCACCAACTTCCGGTTAAACAGGTTCCAACCTGTATAACCGAGAACACTTGTTCTCCCTATCACCACCCTCCCACCCTAGTTTCTGTGGCTGCAACCAGATGGAAGCTACAAGTTCCTGTTTTCAAGCTCCCACTTGAACCTCTGAGGACAACTGTCCTCCCAAGAAACTCCCAACCTCCCTAAAATATAAATGATCAAATAAACATTCAAATTTACATATAAGTATGTTCTTACCAATCTTTCTTTGTTGTGTACATATGGTCTTCTGCACATTGTTCTACTCCTCTTCTCTTCCTATGTCTATTCAGTAGGTATGATTTGCATTAACTCATTCTCCCATTCTGATCTCCTTTTTCTCTTTTTGTCATTCTGCTTTTATACTCAATCTCCCCTTGCACATCCTCTCCTCTACTTTCCTTACAATTTCTTTCTTTTTCACATACAGAACAACCAACCTTACACAATCTGTCTCATCTTCTTTTATGCATACCTTCCCGATGGTTCCACTTCACCTTCCCTCAGCTGAAACAAGAACACCTGTCCTAGCAACTAAAATGATAACCAATTTGTCATCATGAATCTGTTTCTCTTAACAGATTCATAACTGAAGCATTAATGTGTGAGAAGAACAACATCCCTCTGATCATATTCAAGCTTTATTCACACCGTTGGATGATCTTTATAATTCTTGTCTTTTTAAATCGGGTTTCGACATTCCTTATGATGCCGAGACAAAGCGACTCTTTAGATTCCTCCAATGAAATCCCTCTGCAAATGCCCGATCCATAGGTCCTTTCGCTCACCTTGTCACGATCTCTGCACCTAACTGTCGTTATCCCCGACTCTCTATCGGGGTTTGGGGTTTCGCACTTCCTGATGTCGAGAGTTTATGACCTCTCCAATCCCTAATTAATGATGCGCCCCTTTCCACAAGCTATCCCCATTGGCTATAGGCCTTGGCCCATATGACCATCAACACATGACCTCGNGTGTCCCCCAAATTGTACAATGTAACAGTGAAGAATCCCTTACAACTCAGTTGGAGCTCGTAGTCTCCCTTGGGGTTCCACTAGGTTTTGATCCATCGAGCTAGGTCTATTTATGAGGGCTAGAGGCCTAGGAACTTGCCTATGAGGGCATGATCACTCATGAACTAGGTGTTCTCTCCTATTTTGTTTCTTTTTATAATGTATCTTCGTGTCGTTTGGGTCTGTGGAATGCATTTTCCTGGGAGCCATGCACGAGCCACTTTTGAATGGGAGGTCTCTGCATCCATGTCCATTCCTTTGTTGTTGTTCATTTCATCCTACAAGAACTTCTCTCTCAAATGTTGCAGCGGTTCGAATGAAGGTATTGTTAGAAATACTAAAACAACTAAGAGGGGGGGGTGAATCAGTTATTTATGAGCTTAAACAATTTTATACCTTTTAAATAATTATTAATCTTCCTTCAAGTGATCATCAACAATATACAACATATGAACAATAAAAGTAAAGACCATCAGTCACACATAAAGTACAGACAGAGACAGATTTTCATGAGGAAACCCATAAAGGGAGAAAACCTCTTCTTCTTCAAAATGATAGGCAGTCTTTTTCAGTTCTGTACATCATTTAAAATTGAGCACCAAGTGCTTCTACCTCTGTTTTGTGAGCTACAACTTGTTTGAGAGCACCAACTCTCTGGTTTCTCTATCACCCACTAGAAGGAAGCACCAACTCCCTGAATTTTCTAGCATCAACTCGATGGAAGCAGCAACCTCTTGAATGTTCTAGCACCAACTGGATAGAAGCACCAACTTCCGGTTACACAGGTTCCAACCTGTATAACCGAGAACACTTGTTCTCCCTATCACCACCCTCCCACCCTGGTTTCTGTGGCTGCAACCAGATGGAAGCTACAAGTTCCTGTTTTCAAGCTCCCACTTGAACCTCTGAGGACAACTTTCCTCCCAAGAAACTCCCAACCTCCCTAAAATATAAATGATCAAATAAACATTCAACTTTACATATAAGTATGTTCTTACCAATCTTTCTTTGTTGTGTACATATGGTCTTCTGCACATTGTTCTGCTCCTCTTCTCTTCCTCTGTCTATTCAGTAGGTATGATTTGCATTAACTCATTCTCCCATTCTAATCTCCTTTTGCTCTTTCTGTCATTCTGCTTTTATACTCAATCTCCCCTTGCACATCCTCTCCTCTACTTTCCTTACAATTTCTTTCTTTTTAACATACAAAAAAACCAACCTTACACAATCTGTCTCATCTTCTTTTATGCATACCTTCCCGACGGTTCCACTTCACCTTCCCTCAGCTGAAACAAGAACACCTGTCCTAGAAACTGAAATGATAACCAATTTGTCATCATGAATCTGTTTCTCTTAACAGATTCATAACTGAAGCGTTAATGTGTGAGAAGAACAACATCCCTCTGATCATATTCAAGATTTATTCACACCGTTGGATGATCTTTATTATTCTTGTCTTTTTAAATAGGGTTTCAACATTCCTTATGATGCTGAGACAAAGCGAATCTTTAGATTCCTCCAATGGAATCCCTCTGCAAATGCCCGATCCATAGGTCCTTTCACTCACCTTGTCACGATCTCTGCACCTAACTGTGGTTATCCCCGACTCTCTATCGGGGTTTGGGGTTTCACAGTTCCTGATGTCGAGAGTTTATGAACTCTCCAATCCCTAATTAATGATGCGCCCCTTTCCACAAGCTATCCCCATTGGCTATAGGCCTTGGCCCATATGACCATCAACACATGACCTCGGTCAAACCTACCATCAAGGTTTCGGCGTTTTCGATGTCACCATGCACATGCCTACGGGATTCCCAATCCTCCAATCCTCGAAGTGCCCCTTCACACGCTGGCCCTCCCGACTCAGCTCCCACTCATATGACCAACTCCCTTGACCACAACCTTATCCCGTCGGGGCTACGGGGTTCATGAGTTCGAGATGCACGAACTCCTTGCTCTCGAGATCTCCGATATCCCGATATCCGATGTGATATGCCACCTGTCCTCCCACACCGACTCATTTTGGATCCTTGACACATGTCCTATTTGAGATCCATGGTTGTGGTCTCTTCTCATAGTTCGGGGTTCAACAGGCCTCGCACCCTTAGTCTCAAGACTCTTGATATGTCGACGACACTTGATCCTTTGCCACCTGTCGTTGCAGATGGACGGTTCTGATTAGGTCAGGTTTTCCATCAAGAAATTCCTCGACTTCTGGTCAATGGGATTGCCGATATCCCAACTCTCGATATGCCTATGGATGGCTTCCCTGTCGGGGTTGTTCCCAGTGGCGCTCTATCGCTGCCACGCGTCGTCTTCAAGTGGACGGTCCCGATCTCGTCGGGATTTCAGGACTTCCAATTCCCTGGTTCCCTCGACCTTGAGAACTACAATTCTTCGATGTGTCTCCATTGATTGGAATCAACGGTTCATATTCAATCCTTAATCTGACGGCTTAGATCAAATTCCTGATCCCCAATTCTCTGATAAGGACTATAAACTACGGTCGAGATTCATTTTGGATTCAACGGTTATGATTGAACCATGATCTTGTTGCAATATGTTTGATACAAACCCATCAATGACAACAACCATTCATTGTCTACAAACTTTCCATCAATGACAACAACCATCAACACGCATTCACTGCTTGTTCAATATTTGCCAACAATCTCACCCTTTGGCATTGATGGCAACACAAGCACCCAAATTCCTTCGGATTCAACTCTACTCCCTACTTCCGACTCTGTGCCAACTCTACTATTCGACTCTGCTCCTCTACTCATTCGACTCTGCTCCTAAAGCATATCCTTTTTCCCCCTTTGACATCAATGTCAAAGAAGAAACATTCTACCCCTGATTTGATTGCAAAACATACTCCCCCTGGCATTTCTAAGCATATAGGAAATATACCATATATTCAATAAATACTCCCCCTGACTAGGTGAACATATTAGAGACAGGAAATCATAACCCCCAACTTCTGACGAAGATATCCAAAATGGGTTGCTACTAGTGGTTTAGTAAAGATATCAGCAATNGTGTCCCCCAAATTGTACAATGTAACAGTGAAGAATCCCTTACAACTCAGTTGGAGCTCGTAGTCTCCCTTGGGGTTCCACTAGGTTTTGATCCATCGAGCTAGGTCTATTTATGAGGGCTAGAGGCCTAGGAACTTGCCTATGAGGGCATGATCACTCATGAACTAGGTGTTCTCTCCTATTTTGTTTCTTTTTATAATGTATCTTCGTGTCGTTTGGGTCTGTGGAATGCATTTTCCTGGGAGCCATGCACGAGCCACTTTTGAATGGGAGGTCTCTGCATCCATGTCCATTCCTTTGTTGTTGTTCATTTCATCCTACAAGAACTTCTCTCTCAAATGTTGCAGCGGTTCGAATGAAGGTATTGTTAGAAATACTAAAACAACTAAGAGGGGGGGGTGAATCAGTTATTTATGAGCTTAAACAATTTTATACCTTTTAAATAATTATTAATCTTCCTTCAAGTGATCATCAACAATATACAACATATGAACAATAAAAGTAAAGACCATCAGTCACACATAAAGTACAGACAGAGATAGATTTTCATGAGGAAACCCATAAAGGGAGAAAACCTCTTCTTCTTCAAAATGATAGGCAGTCTTTTTCAGTTCTGTACATCATTTACAATTGAGCACCAAGTTCTTCTACCTCTGTTTTGTGAGCTACAACTTGTTTGAGAGCACCAACTCTCTGGTTTCTCTATCACCCACTAGAAGGAAGCACCAACTCCCTGAATTTTCTAGCATCAACTGGATGGAAGCAGCAACCTCCTGAATGTTCTAGCACCAACTGAATAGAAGCACCAACTTCCGGTTAAACAGGTTCCAACCTGTATAACCGAGAACACTTGTTCTCCCTATCACCACCCTCCCACCCTAGTTTTTGTGGCTGCAACCAGATGGAAGCTACAAGTTCCTGTTTTCAAGCTCCCACTTGAACCTCTGAGGACAACTGTCCTCCCAAGAAACTCCCAACCTCCCTAAAATATAAATGATCAAATAAACATTCAAATTTACATATAAGTATGTTCTTACCAATCTTTCTTTGTTGTGTACATATGGTCTTCTGCACATTGTTCTACTCCTCTTCTCTTCCTATGTCTATTCAGTAGGTATGATTTGCATTAACTCATTCTCCCATTCTGATCTCCTTTTTCTCTTTTTGTCATTCTGCTTTTATACTCAATCTCCCCTTGCACATCCTCTCCTCTACTTTCCTTACAATTTCTTTCTTTTTCACATACAGAACAACCAACCTTACACAATCTGTCTCATCTTCTTTTATGCATACCTTCCCGATGGTTCCACTTCACCTTCCCTCAGCTGAAACAAGAACACCTGTCCTAGCAACTAAAATGATAACCAATTTGTCATCATGAATCTGTTTCTCTTAACAGATTCATAACTGAAGCATTAATGTGTGAGAAGAACAACATCCCTCTGATCATATTCAAGCTTTATTCACACCGTTGGATGATCTTTATAATTCTTGTCTTTTTAAATCGGGTTTCGACATTCCTTATGATGCCGAGACAAAGCGACTCTTTAGATTCCTCCAATGAAATCCCTCTGCAAATGCCCGATCCATAGGTCCTTTCGCTCACCTTGTCACGATCTCTGCACCTAACTGTCGTTATCCCCGACTCTCTATCGGGGTTTGGGGTTTCGCACTTCCTGATGTCGAGAGTTTATGACCTCTCCAATCCCTAATTAATGATGCGCCCCTTTCCACAAGCTATCCCCATTGGCTATAGGCCTTGGCCCATATGACCATCAACACATGACCTCGRTCAAACCTACCATCAAGGTTTYGGCGTTTTCGATGTCACCATGCACATGCCTACGGGATTCCCAATCCTCCRATCCTCGAAGTGCCCCTTCACACRCTGGCCCTCCCGRCTCAGCTCCCRCTCATATGACCAACTCCCTTGACCACAACCTTATCCCGTCGGGGCTACGGGGTTCATGAGTTCGAGATGCACGAACTCCTTGCTCTCGAGATCTCCGATATCCYGATATCCGATGTGATATGCCACCTGTCCTCCCACACCAACTCATTTTGGATCCTTGACACGTGTCCTATCTGAGATCCATGGTTGTGGTCTCTTCTCGTAGTTTGGGGTTCAACAGGCCTCGCACCCTTAGTCTCAAGACTCCCGATATGTCGACGACGCTTGATCCTTTGCCACCTGTCGTTGCAGATGGACGGTTATGATTAGGTCAGGTTTTCCATCAAGAAATTCCTCGACTTCTGGTCAATGGGATTGCCGATATCCCAACTCTCGATATGCCTATGGATGGCTTCCCTGTCGGGGCTGTTCCCAGTGGTGCTCTATCGCTGCCACGCGTCGTCTTCAAGTGGACGGTCCCGATCTCGTCGGGATTTCAGGACTTCCAATGCCCTGGTTCCCTCGACCTTGAGAACTACAATTCTCCGATGTGTCTCCATTGATTGGAATCAACGGTTCATATTCAATCCTTAATCTGATAGCTTAGATTACATCGCGATTTCACATATCA
>JZKD02S1742596.1:29808-45942 GCA_000966675.3 Picea glauca
TATATATATATATATATATATATATATATATTCCTGTTGTGCTGGTGGGCGTGTCCTCAGAGAGAGTGGTTCGTCCTGCCTTTTCACTAGTCGCTTAGCGTCCTGAGAGACGAAAGCGTGAACCCCGATCTGGAGGGATCTGGCTACATCTTGTAGTAAAGCTCGTGGTCCTTTCGGGCCTAGTTTTTGTGCATTGTACCTCTATCCTAGTGGGGCGAGGATGAGAAAATAATGGGTCGTGGGCTCTTCCCGAACCTTGGACCATTTTTTTTTTCCTTATCGGCTCCGCTACCTAGGTAACCCCCGATTTCTGTTACAGGTAGCACTTTTATTAACTGTTGGCAATCTAAATCTGGGACGGACGCTAAGCTACTGCAATACAACGATGGCTCACCCTGCCCAACCCATAGCGTGACCTCCCAGGAGCGAAGGAGACAATTTCTTTGTTACGTTGTACAAACTTGCATTCCCATCCCTGGTGCCATTCGCCTTGCCCTCTCTTTGGCCAGACGTATCCTTAGGCAGCAGGTGTAGCACTCTGCTGGACTTCTAGTAATGCAACGTTCCCTATTTTATGCATATCGACGTTAATGAAATATATCGTATTACTAATGGATCCGTGTATATATTAATTATATTAACCGCGCCATTGAACTATAATTCACAGTGTTGACTGTTAAAAGTGTTGAATGCTGAGCAGCAAATGGGTTATCTTCATAATAGCTGTGTAAAGTTGAGTCGAGATAGTCAATCGTTGTAAGCAATAAGGAGTTGATGTTGTACATATTAGCGAACAATTACTTAGTTGAGTTCCCTGGTTAATTTATGCTTTAAATTATTTTTCCTTGCTGATTTCGATTTTAAGATTGTATTTATTTATTTTTGAAAATTTGAACTGATCCTATACCACTCGACCCAAGATCCTTCGCCCTTGCCTCTATATCGAACAACGTCTACTTCGCCCTGCCAACCGGTGCGGAACCCCCTTAAATTGTCTCAGCTGCATCATTAAAGTATCTAATCCGACCTGGCAAACTGTGCCCAATCTGGGTCAGATACTACCTGGCATTCTGTAACAACATCATAAACGTTTACCGCCTCTATAACTGCACAAGGAATCACCCAGAACCGCCCTTGCTGGTAGTGTTCACTTCGAACCCTTCGCCCTGCACCTTGAAAAAAAATTCATAATTACTTACCTCTGTCAAAGGGCGTTGTTCGGTGGAAGAGGGATTTTCCATGACGCGGTCAGAAGGGAATTTCTGAGAGGATCCCTAGCCCTGACAGCTTCCAGATGCAAATTTTTTCTTTATTTAGCATAGGGTTGGGTCACTAGTTTTATTTTCATGGTTAATTACCGGGTAACCATGTGTTCTAGGTATCTATTATTTCCATGATGAGTTGATGGGAATAAGGCGTAAGGGAATTGTCAGTAATTTAATGGTTCTGAATTATGAGCTATAGTGCTCGATATTTTAATCAGCAGCGAATGCCACTGGACTGTAATCTTGTGGTGATTATATTTTCTCTTTATTATGATAACTAGTGTAACGTCGAATCTGGTTGGAGATCTGTTATTGCATCATACAACAATGAATGCTAGTGTTGGATGCAGGAACATATTTGATTATATTCTGTTTGCTGATTATCATAATATAAAAAGTAACGTTAAATTGTTGAGGTACTGTTCTTGCAACTTAATGCAATGAAATGTTAATGTTATTCTAAATGCAAGGTTTTTTGATCCAGAAATATGATAACATTGATATTATGGAAGGGTTATGGTTATTTTCAACGTAAGGCCCATGCACTATTAGTGTTAGTTAGTAGGGAATGAAATTAATGTTATGTCAATTGCAAGGTTTGATAATGACATGGTTATTATGGGGAGGTTATTGTTATTGCAATGTAAAGCACATGTATTGTTAGTATTAGCTAGGAGGGAATGAGTTAAATGTTATTTAATTGCATGATTACTGAGATCTAAAATATAACGACCTTGCTGTTAGGTGAGGTTATTAAAATTTCTACTGTTATTGATGACAGGTAAAAGGTAGGGTCCTTGCAATGAGTCCCCTAATTAAGTACCATGGGTTATTCCGACCTAGGAAATGGGGAATCTGCATTTAAGTCCCTCACATCATTATAAGGATGGGTTGGTAACTCGACGATTTTTATGGAAATTGAATGGAGAATTTGGTCAGTATTTAATGCCAAGTGAGTCATAGATAATGCCTTGTCTTAATAATGGGTGGTCGTGGTTTGAGTCCTTGACCTGCGCTTTCCGTGGAGTTCGTGGTTGATCTTGATTTGTAGTACTGGTTGTCTTTCTTGCGTGGTCTATTTGTGTCGGGCGGGATGTAGACACCTCCTTGTAACCTAGTATATAAGTCTTTGTGTGCGATTTTCTTGCGTGAAGAATCATGTGCCGTATCAAGAGTCTCGGGCCCTTTAAAGGCAGGGTTCCCATGCTTGCGACACACCTGACGGAGATTACTAGTTTCTGCCTGAGAAGTCGGCCAGGAGCCTATCTAACCTTCTCTCTCTCCGGAGCAGAGGACTAAGATTAAACGCCCTGCTTTCCTGTGCAGAAATAGTAAACTCTACTACTATGGATTCTTCCATCTGTGTTCGTACTGCACATAACACCGTGGTCGTTTAATGCTTGTAGTCACTTGTTGTGTGCCTTATGTTGTCTTGTTGTGATCATTGTGGTTCCGTCTTGTTAGTCGTCGAGCGACGATGTAGAATCAAGTGTGTCTGTTTCCTTTTACACGCGCGCACACACCTTAAACAAAAAAAAAAATTCCACCTGTTATCAGAGTGGTTGTCGTAACGAGGAGGTTCGTTACATGGAGGCCCTTAGGCCTTCGCTTTAAATATTAACACTCATATCTGTAGGATGATAGATCTCGACCGTTCATCAGAGGGGTGTTGGTCGGAGTGAGTTATAGTCTTGGAGGGGGATTCAATTTGATGAGAGGAACTACGAGGAATGATATGCAACATTGAACAATGAGTGGGTTCAAGGTAATGACACTGGTCAATATATCGAGAATTTGTGAACTTCAACCGAATCCTGAGCGTTGGAGGACAAGATTAGGAATCGTTGGATCCGTCGTAGGGAGTATAGTTAGAGTACGGTGGTTAGAGTGGTCAGTGAGATAAGAGTTAGGACGCTCTGATGAAAAGGTTTTAGAGAAGAAATATGAGTCATAGAACGGTAGGAGGGAAGATATGACATCAACCATAGTACTCATGGGCTCCATCTATAGCATGGAGAATGGGCGCTAAGAATAGAGAATAATCGTTGTGCAAGTGGAGACTCTGAAAAAATCGGAGTTGTTGGTTCCCAGACTATGAGGACCGTTATATATACCAGAAGGGTGTTGTTGGACCAGTTCTTTCGAAGTGGGCAGTGAATCCTAGAGTGGATTCACTCCGACAGAGAAGATTCCAATGATAAAGATGTATATTTTAACCTTGTACAATATTTTTTTGTAAACATATTTTCAATATGAGAACAAAAAATATACAATGGAAAATACACACATTAAACAGAGATTTTTCCCCTGGAAACCTAAAACCGAGAAAACCAACATATTCTATTCTAGTCGTGCAAAGAATATAAAACATATCCATCATTCTCCCACTTGTTGTTTTCTTTTCATACGTGGGGTTACAGGGTTACATAGTCAATAATACAAGGCAACAATTACCATATATCATCTACACCAAGAGAACTTGTCAGTGCTCACAAATTTTGTTAATGAATCTGCAACATTCTTCAAAGTATCCACCTTCATCAACAACATCTTATTTTATTCAACCATGTCTCTCACAAAGTGATATTGAACATCAATATGCTTTGGTCAGGGTAGGACCCAAGAGAATAACCCATGAATCTAAAGATATTTTTAAGGGAAAGGACATTTTCATTCAAGAGAAAAACCATACTTACATCTTCTTGTATGGTTGTCAAGAAAACCCGCTTCTACTCCCTATATTTGTGTGCGATAGATATTTTTTTGTAGAATTTTTCTGCCAGTATAAAGCATGATGTATTCGTTTTGATATAAAGAGGAAAAATAAATTCATTGCATTGCCTCTTCGAGTTGCGGATACAATGGTCAAGAATATAACACATCTGAAACAAGTCTCAGAGACACTTAATTTGTTTAATATACAAGAATCATATCCCCTAGGTGGTTTTGATCCCGAGGGTGTGTTCTCGCGACATTTAGCATATATAAGGTACATCGACCTTTTTACAAGATTTGATGAAGAACCTGCTGAGAATCCATTAAAAAAAGGACAAGAATGCATGCAACAATGGATTTTTAACAAAAATAAGTTCAAATACCAAAATCCAGGGAAAACCAAGACAAAGGGGCAAAAGCAGTGCTAATGTCCAATCTTCTTCCAATCGTCAATTACCTAAGAGATCCTCCTTTGATAAAATAACAAAACAACACATGTTAAATGACGAAGAGAGTAATGATGGGTGTGATGGAGATGATGGTGGAGAGCAACTAACTCATGCAAATATTGAACGAACACATATAGTGTCGCAACAAAAAAGGAAATAAATCCCAAATAGAGACAATTTGCAAGATATAGGAAGCCCAAGAAATATCGAAGATACAGAAATCAAGAGCACAAAGCTACTTGACTAGGTAGCCCAGAGAATTGTTGAAAGCTAAGAAATTACACAAGACTTGGAAATAGAGGAACCCATGTTCTTTGAAAACCAGTACTTAGCACTGCACAATACCTAATACAAGAGGCACGAAAAGAAGCTACAGATAGACAAAGCCAGTCTCAGACACAAAAATGTGGTACATAAATTAAGGTCAATTGTCGATGTATTAGGAGTTGCATTTTCTGAACTCATGCAACTACATCAGTCCACAAGAGATGCTCTTGTAGATTCAATTTCTGAACACGATTTGCAAACCATTAAATTGAAAAGAAGAATAATTGAACTTGAGGACACACTTAGTCCCAGACTATTGTTTACACAACCACTGGCCATACTTTCAGCAGAACAAACTCCTCCAAGTACTCTAGGAACTTCAAGGCCTGTTAGGAAATCCATTCAATTGTTGAATGGAATCAAATTCTACGTTGTTGATAACATTAATAGAAGAGTTGATATAATCATACATGCATGGGAACTTAGTACCAATCTACGTGATCTTTCACAAAGAATTTCAAGTTTTAATAGAGATTTGCATAGAGACTTGCAACATGATGAAGCCTATTGTAAAAACAAACTAAACACTTTCATTTCATGGGTGACTAGTATCAGTGAACATCGAAGAAATCAACAAGGATTTCCCAATGGAAATAGAATAAAGAAAATAAATGTAGGTTGGGAAGAACGAGTAAAAATGTTGCAAGATGCAATTGTTTCTTGCGAAAAAATTGATGAAAAAAGAGGCGGTGCAATTTTAAAAGCATTTGATGTCATTAAAGAAATGTAGGTCCACAAATTTTCAAAAATTCAACGATGATCACTAAAGAAGAGCTTGATAGTCACTTGGGGGCAATGAAGACTTCATTAGCTGTTGACTTTGAAAACCTCATGGAGTTTCGTGAAGAAGAAATAAAACAATGGCTTGTAACATTTGCAATGACAATGAAGAGAACTTGTCAGCCATCGAACAACTGCAACTAGTTCTTTGTACATTGTCTCTTTTGAGCTTTAGTTGAAAAACCACTTTTCTTATTAACCTGAAACTTTGATAATCATGTCCCTTTTGAAGTCTATTTCGTGTCTTCCGTCATATGCACATTGTCTTTTTTGAACTTTGGAAAAAAAAGTCGTGCCAATAACAATTTCTTGATCTCGCACTAACAATTTCAAGGGTATGCACAAGTAACATATATTGTACAGGGAACTCAATTGCATTTGCTTTCCACATATCGTAATATATGCATAATATTCATTGTCTCATGCACATCCTAGCTTCTGTGCACTTCACATTGCTTCTGGGACATGCTGGGCTTGGTGCACTCTGCATTGCCTCTCCACAATCCCTTAACAAAATTTTATGGTAGATGTTTTTAGATAGTTATATGCTAAATGCCATATCTTTTGCGGACAACCACATGCGCTTTACTTCTCACACACCTGCACATCCTATCCTTCATACACTTTACACAACATTGAGTGAACGTTGACATAGACACACTTTACGTTGCTTCTGGCACATCTTGGCCTCCACATATTGCTTTCTACTAAGTTTTATGTTGTGTGTTTCTACTTTTTTTTTACATAGTCGGATGCTAAATCCGACATACTATGCAGATAAATTTATGTCCTTTGATTCTCACACATGTTGATATTGACACAATTTACATTGCTTCTCACACATACCGGTCTTCGCATACTTCTTTTTACTAAGTTTACTATTTATTAAGATTCTTGTGGTGATTTCTTTCAAGGAAGAAATAGAAATCACCAAGCATCCCAACAACCCGAATAGAGACAATGGTCTAGAGATCAATGAGAATTGGCTCCCCTTGATCCACCAAAACAGTAACAAGTATAGTTACGTTTTCTCTTGTTCTCCTTAGATCCTTGTTCTTTGCTTTTGCTCTCTTTTTTTTTCTCTCTTCCTAGGGTTGGTCCTTACCTTTAATACTAGTATCAAAAGTCGGGTTTAATTATTACTATCATTAATGTTAGCCATCAATTTTAGTGTTTAGACTTAGTACACTATTATTATAGTTTTTGATAAATACTTTTTAGATTAATAATACCATTATTAATAACATTAATATTACTAATTCTAACACTAATAATACTAACATTAATATTTCTAAGAACATTAATATTACTAATTCTAACACTAATAATACTAACATTAATATTTCTAAGGTTTTAATACATTTATTAATAATATTAATAATGCTAGGTTTTTTTCTTAGTACTAACCTTAATAACTATAAAGTTTATATTGAATAATAATATTACCCTCTTACTTAGTACATTGTTTTTAGGGTTTCCTCCTTAATACTTTTATTAATTTATTATTTTTAGTGTTTTAAGTCAACCTCGTAGTTTTCCCTTTCCTAACAGTATGATATTTATTGTTGATCTTCTCATGTTTTCTCCTTGGCTTTGAATCCTGAAGATGATCCTAATATGGATCTGAAACATCAACAAACAATCTTTAATAGTGTGGATTATCTAAACAACTCTGAGAAATTTACTATTGTGACTTTCTGATTCTTTTGTGTTAAATAGTAAATTTCAGTATAGTGAATATTCCTATATAAGATCATTGAATGTATATTTTTTTATGAAATTATAAAGTATTTTATTGCCTTAAAGAAATTGACATGGGTACATTGCTTTCGACACATCCTAGCCTCTGCATACTACTTTTTACTAGGTTTTATGCCACATGTCTCAATTTTTTTTTACATAGTCTAATGCTAAATCTGATATTTTGTGCATCGAACTTTCGACCTTTTGCTTGTAGCACATGCTACCCTCCACACTCTTTTCACTAACTCCTATGTCCGAAGCTTCCAAAATTTCCTCTCTTTTATATCCTTACACATTTACTTCCGCATAATAGGAAGAGTCAAAGCAAAGATTTACTTATTCTATTATTTCTTTTCGAGCCTCTTATTCCCCTCACACAATTATTACATACTCAAATACTATTCTTCTTTATTTTATTTATTATTTAATTATTTTCTTTTGACAAAAGTTTTCATCACCAACTAAATAGGAACTACTTTGTCATTCAACTCTTATTTTTGTTATTGTAAAATGATTCCAATATAATTAAAATGAAATATATGATATTCCTTTTTCATTGTCAATCTTACTATGTTATGTTTCATGAGCCTATAAGTTATCACTAAATTCCAATGGGTTGATGCCTTCAAAAATCATATTGGCTTAAAATGTTATTAATTTTATGTTTTGAATTTGTTCAAAGAATTTACGATGCCCTAAAATACCATTGATTTTATGTTTGGAGTTTGTTGAAAGAATATACAATGGAATAAAATAATTTATAGTTACCATAAAATGTCTACTCTCATTCATGGCTCATTCATGGCTTGTAAATTAAATAAATTAGTGTTATACATTGAGGTCATTCATAATAACTTATGTGATTTAAAAATCTATCAATAATCTTATATTTTTCCCTTTATCACTTATTTGTTTATTTTTTATAATTATTAAATTGTAACAATTATGTTATTTCTTAAAAAAATCTTAGAGAAAGATTTAAATTTTTTTGGAGAAAGATTTAGAGTAAATCTAAAAACTTTTTATAATTTATAAAATTAATAGTCACTATCATATCCTCCTCATATAAGTTAGTATTTCTTTTATTAATAGTATGCCTATGATTAGATACCTAATGTACATCTACATGGCATTTAACATGTAAAACTAAGCTTATTAAGATTACTTCAAACAACATGTAAAACTAAGCTTATTAAGATTACTTCAAACCTGCCCAAAGGGGTTGGATCCAATGGTGGAAAGCGAGGAGTTTTTCACTATGAGGGATTTACCTGGAGCCATGGGGGCACCTTGAGGTAGCCGTCGAACGTGTGGGACATAAGTATATGACCCATCTTATTTCCCATAAATACATTTGACTACTCTCAATGTAACACTATACATTGCTTTATCATGGCTTAAACAATGAAACTTTACGTACTCCCTTCCAAATAAGAAGGCAATGGAAACTTAGAAAAGCTCCTTACACATGATAACATAAAATAAATTCATTCAAATATATTTCAGAAATGGGTGTTTGTTGATGTAATGGGAAAATCAATGGAGAAGATTGTGATTGCAAGAGAGATCAATAGCATAGATAATTACACTATGTATTTCACAAATTCCTATTCATTCTTACCCTCAATGTAGTAACATATTGTCCATGGTCATCAAGGATTGGAGAAGAGTAATTCAATCACAAACAAAGGTAAACAGATTGGAGGAGAGTAATTCAAGCACAAACAAAGGTAAACAACAAACAAAGGAATATATAATGAAGGAATCATTCAAATCCTATTTAGTTAGCTCTCCAGAGTCCAAACACTTACTATCGCTCAGGAATCCCTCCCCCCAAAGAAAAAAAATCTCAGAGTTAGGAGGATGGACAAGGAACAACTGCAACTTAAATGAGGTTTCTCTCTTGGAGGTATTTGATGAATGATGATAGAGATTAAGATGGATGGAAAAGGAATGAAGGAAACTTAAATGAGGTTCCTCTCATGGAAAGTATCTAATGAATGATGGCAGTGATTAAGATGAATTGACAAAACTTCTCCAATTCCACAGAAACAAATGTTGATACATTGCAAAATTGGTTAAAAGAGTATATCCATGGAAATATTAGATAGAAAAAAACATCAAATAAATGCTTTCATTCCACAAGTAGAACTGTCCAAAATGATGGAGTTTGATACTTACCACCAATCTCAAAAATCACCGACTAATTATGATCAATATTTTTAACATGTGATTTTATCCTCGCTCTGTTAACACAATCTTCGGATTCCATAAAGTATAGATTGCAAATAGAATATATGTAATAAACCACCTTAACCAAAAGTCTTCCTTTAGTTCTTATTTTTCCGTTTCTTAATTTATAATCTTTAGCTTCTTATTAGAATCGTTTAATATCTTATTGGCAACACGTTATGGTTACTATGGTGGCCATTCATATGACAATTGATAGATGATATTTGTCCCAAATTTTTTATATGAAATCTAGATGGAACATGATGCCAACTTCTAAATACTCTTACAAAATTGTTGTTGGTATTGCATGATGAATTCCATTATACTAGACTACTTCACATTCATGGATTGAAAGTTGAAACATTTAAAAGTCCTCCTCAAATGTTTATAAATACCATAATTCATTATGATGTCACACCTCCTTAAATGTTTATAAATACTAGAACTCATTATGATGTCATAGAACCTGGTCACTACATAAACAGTTTGAATAGTAAAGATTTAATAGCTACCTTAGTTTTGTTTCATATGTAAAAAAAAATAAGTGATAATGCAAACACATGAAAATTGAAGAATCAAATCATACAGTAGGTGTAGAAGAAACAATTTGAATAGTAAAGATTTAATAGCTACCTCAGTTTTGTTTCATATGTAAAAAAAATAAGTGATAATGCAAACACACGGAAAATTGAAGAATCAAATCATACAGTAGGTGTAGAAGAGTTGGATTTGCAATTATCTCTTTGGAATACCGCGAATATTGGTACCAGGCGCATCAAACAATTGTTGTGCAATACAAGAAAATACAAGAAGTGGGTGAAAGTGAGGATTATAAGTGATTTCTACTTGCTCAATCATTTAATCCACTAGTTCAAACTTATTTTTTACAATGAAAAAAAGAGAAAGAACTAAAACAATCTAAAGACAAATTCATTGGTATTTCATGTGTTATGATATTTCATTATTGGTACTTCATGTATTATGATATCAACTATCTCTTTGCAAACCAAATTGTTTGGGCAATGCATAAGGTTTTTATTAGATAATAAAAGTATCAATTACTCATTTCTACCAATACACTAAATATTAAATAAATCTAGAAATTAGATGACAAGATTGTCAAAAATTTAAAGTACCCGTAAAAAACTCTTATAGGTATTAGGATTACCAAGGTATGCAATATAGCTTATAGGTATTAGGATTCCCTGCATATAATATAGGGTAAAGAATAGGCTTGAGACTTGGAGGCTCGCGGTTGGGTTATAGGCAGGGAAGTAGTTGTATAGGAGTAAATGTCAATGGCTATCTCAACAATATCTTGCCCTCTGACCAGAATCCATTCAAGAACTTCCGAATTTGTTTGGAGAAGAACCACTTCAAACCCTCGTTTAGCATTAGCCAGCAGGTTGTCTATTCAAAGGATTTCTTTCTCATTTGTCCACAACAAGAAGCACTAGGACTTGAAAATCATTGTACAAAGCCATTCTTTCACGCCAATTGGTGGTTAGACTGGGTTGAACCAATTTGACACTTATAAATCTGTATAAAACGTAAAATGAAATACATGCAAAACAAACGCCTTTCATCAAAAGTGCACTTGACAGGGTAATTTTGAAATTCCAGGCCTGCCTCCTAGGATACCCATTCCATGGTACAGAAAGGTACAGAAAGATCCCATCGCGTGAAAGCCTCGGTGTCTGGCAATCTGCATCAAATTTGCTTCACGAAGTACCGATGGGAATTGTTGATGATATCCCGAATCAGTACGTTCAGTACGTTTTTCGATAGAGGCAGGCTCGCATACATAGCGTTGAGCTGAATTAAGTGCCAGAAATACCTGCTTGGGACATCTGTTTTTTGCCGTATAATCAAGAGCATAATTAAAGAATTCATTTTCTCAGAAAATAAACTCTGCGTGCTTCGAGATCTTTCGTTAGCGTCCCATCTGAACACTTTAAACACTCAGATCTTTCTTTAACGTGTCCCTATATCGACGCTTTAAATTTGTAAGTAACGCTCGAATTTCTCGAGGCAAGTTATTTGAAGTGTTGGAAGCCCTGATTTTTGTTGTTCCTTGTCCACTAAATCGTTCATTTAGCAGGTTTATAGATACAGCTTTAACGGTCTCGGTCTCTAACACCGGGATTAATTGTTTTTCTGAGCTGAGTTGCGTAAAATATGTCGGTTTCAAAATGCGAGAAGGTATGCATTTTTTCACTGTTGTTCTTGATAGGAGACGGCATTTTAGGGCTCGTTTGGAGCCCGTGGAATGACTTTTGGCAGGAACGTTTTAACTTCTTGGAAGAGAACCCTCGCTCCGCTTTAACGAGAGCGGACTGGAAGGAGACTCCAGACTCTCACATTATCAAAATTGATGTTCCAGGTAATTTTATGTCAAAATTTATATTTCTTAAGGATCTGAAGTCATCTGGAGGTAGTTTAAAGATAAAGATACGATACTGTTTAAATCTTCAACATAGACGTGCTAAATTACATGTAAATTTTCAAAATTTTAAATCGTTTGAAGTTACCAGGAGGTCATGAAAACCAAAGATATTATAGAGGCTGAAATGGACTATTAAGTCAAATATTACGTTTAAATTTTCAAGATCTAAATGCGGTCATATTAAGCATAAAGATGCGATATTGTTAAAATTTCAAAATTTCCAGGGTTTGTGTTAGCGAGGTCAAATTAAAGATAGCGGTGTAGTTGCAGGAATAAAGAAGGAGGACATTAAGATTGAGTTCAAGAGCGGCGTGCTTAACGTTAGCGGGGAACAGCGGAAGGAGAAGATCGACAGGTCCGAACAATGGCGCCGACAGGAGCGATTGGTTGAGAAATTTATCCGGCAGTTCCGTTTGCCGGACGGCGATATGGAAAGCACCAAGGCGAGCTTGGAGAACGGTGTACTGGTGGTGAGTGTGCCGAAGGTGGCGAAGAAGGCGTTGAAGTGAAAGTTATCAGTATCGAATCCGGGGGCGGCAGCGGGAAAGGTTGTCTCGATCACGAATATAATTCGCGGGGCGGAATGCGGGGGCGGCATTATTGAACTTGTGATTTTGAAGGTTAAAGACATGAATTATATTAGGCTATTGTAGTTTTATATGAGTAACTGAATATCTGTAAAAATCCGTTTCTAAATGTAAATTTGTTTTTGATTTTTGTTTCCGTTTTGTATGAGTAACTGATTATCTGTAAAAATCCTTTTCAAAATGTAAATTTGATTTTTCTCTGCGTTGTCCTCAAATAATGACTTCGTTTTTAGTTTTTTTGTATTCATGTAATTTTCATATATGCTTTTAATGCTAATGGAGGGTCATGTAAATGGAGGACTCTAAATGTTTTATATTTTTATATTTTTTTTGATGAGTTTGATTTAAAATCTGGTTAGAAATAGGAAATAAAATTGTAAATTTTAGTTGTTGAAATTGTAAAATAATGTATATAAGAATGTTGATTTAATTTATTTATAATTTAAATAATGGAAAATTGTGATATCTATCATAAAAATTAAAAAAAGAAACATAATATTTAAATTTAATGATTTAATTAATTTATAATTTAAATAATGAAAAATTGTCATTTCTTCATCAATTATATAGTTGTATTTTGGTGATGGTTATCACAAAAAGTTAAAAAAAACAGAACATTTAGACTTCTCCATGAGATGAAAGGTTAAATGGTTAAAGATAAATGTTATTTTTTATTTGTGTGTGAAAGAAAGGGTATTGAAGTAGGAGGGTGGAGTGTTGGGTGAATGGTGAGAGAAGAGATGTTTATTTTTTAATTTGTGTTTAAATTTTGTTTGTGATATGTTTAATTGAGGGTGGAGTGAATGGTCGAAAAAAGAAATGTTAATTTTTTTATTTGTGTTTAAATTTTCTTATTTACTGATTTTTTCAAAGTCAAAGAGAGGGTGGGGTTAATAGTTGAAAAAATAAATTTTAATTTTATATCTATATTTAAAATGTTCCATTTTTTATTAAGTCAGAAGGGGTGTGGGGTGAATAGTTGAAAGGAGAAATGGTAATTTTTTTTATTGTGAATTTCAATTTTCTTCAAGATATGTTTAAAGTTTTAAGTCCACTGTGAGAATCAGATAGGAAGGGAAGGTGGATGAATGATTGGAAAATAGAAATGTAATTTTTTGTTATTTGAATTTTTGTTGTAATATTTTCAACAAGAATGGTTGTATTTGAGTTGTACTAGTTTACATATTATTATATTTTAATTAAACATTCTTCAAAAAAATGAATTCCAAATTAAATTTTATTAGCAAAATTCCAAGAATGGTTATATTTATATTAACAAAATTGTTGTAGTTATACTAGTTTACATATTATTACATTTTATTTACATATTCTTAAAAAAATAAATTCCAAATTACATCTTTATTGTCCTGCATACCAGTTTAAATTGTTGTTTCTCATTACCCCTATATGGATATAGCTTGATATAGACACCTAATAATAGATATATTTTGAAATACATATAAAAACACAAAAGTTGACTAAGTCAATAAGGCTTGAGATCTAATCAAGGTATAACCAACATGATCAATAAGGCTAGACTGTGCCATGTTCTAATAACTAATCAATTGGTTGATTATGTGCATGAGTAGGGTGCATTCATTTTTTAAGTCCACAATCTATTGGTTTTGGTGTATTGTTTTATAATTAAAATTATCTGCCAATTTCTATAATTCAATAAGTTGATTGTGTGGTCGAGTAGGGTGCATTTTTTTTTTTAATTTCATAATCTATTGGTATTTCTATCTTGAACTCAATTAGTTGATTGTGTGGTTGAGTAGGGTGCATTTCTTTTTTAATTCCATAATCTATTGGTTTTGGTGTATTATTTTATAATTAAAATTATTTTTCAATTGCCATCTTGAATTAGTGTTTGAGCTGTCAATTTTATAATAATAAATTTGTTTTTTAGAAAAATATTTTCATGAATACTAAATTGTTTTTTTAATTTTTAAATTTAAAACACAGAGCAAGTGCCCTTCATGTTTATGATCTAAGTTTATTTTTAATTGTATTTTAAAAACCATCCAAAAATGTCAAATACTCTCTGAACTCCAACAACCCTACAAATTGAGACAAAGAAATAAAATTCACCCTCTCACCCAATGCTAATCCATTCTCTTTTGGATTTACTAAAAAATACACCAAAACAAATAGAATTGTATTCTTAACTGAAAAAAAGAGGATACCACCACCAACAACATTAACAAGTCTACCAAGGAAATTCCCAAAATTGGAATTCCCTGGTGAAATTCTTCCGTGAAGCAGCATAACCAAAATTTCTGCAAAAGATGCCATTTATTTTTTCACCTGCATTAGAATTTAATTGGACGGGTGATTGATTAAATGTCCAAGGTGACATTTCATTATGTGAAGTAGTGTACATTGTGTGAATGAGCATGGACATGTCCATGTTAAGGGTGATTATTTCGTGATTCAATGTATGCCTTAATTATTTTGATGATTTTCGATTATTTCATGATTCAACATGTATGTCTTAATGATTTTGATGATTTCTTCTTAATTAATAAAGGTCTTAATTAATAGAGGTATGATATAGGTATGAAAAGATTAATACTTTAAAATATATTCTTTTCTTTTCATTATTTAACTAAAAGTATTGAAAGTCTTTGTTATTCTTGATCAGTTCTCTAGTTTGCAAACTAAAGTCATTAATTTATTTGGCTTTTTATTGGTTAGTGTGGAAACATAATAATATTCAACTTTTTTTTAATCTTGCTACTTTACTGATTTAAAAAATAATTCTTTAAAGTTATTTTGACTTTTATCAAAATCTTTTTCTTAAGATTTCCAATTAATCACCAATTAATTTTTAATTTCCAATGATAAATATTCTTTATATCACCTTGCATTGATTAACCTCGGTCCCAATTACAGAGTGAGTGCTTTAATTTAGTTATTTGTTTCCCTTTCATATTACAAACAAAATACTTTTTAAAAGTTCAACTACAATCCCGTTGCTTTAATTTAAACTTTAATGTAACATGTTTTGTGAATACATTTTGAAGGTGGAGTGAATGGTTAGAGAATAAATGTTAATTTTTTGAGATTCCCTTGGAAAAAGGAAATAATGTTAAATTTTTAGGTAATTTTTAAAAATCAATTGTAAGGATGGAGTAGGAAGGTGGGTGAATGGTGTGAGAAGAGAAATTTATTCATTTTTATTTCAATTTAAATTTTATTTGTAATTTTTTTAATAAATTATGAGAATAAATTTAAAGATGGCAGGATTGTTTAGAGAAGACATGTTAATTAATTTTTGGATGTGTACTGTGAGTATGAGGTGAATGATTGGAGAAAAGAAATATTGATTTTTTAGATGAATAATTGAGATGAAAAAATTATTAATTCTTTGAATGACTAGTTGGAAAGAAAGAAATTAGTGTTTTGATAAATGATTATAAAAAGAAATATTATTTTTTATTTAAATAAAATATTATTTTTTCATTTAAAATTAATTTTCATTTTTAAAATGCTATATTCATTTTCATTTGTAACATGTTTAAATTTAATTCTCAATCCTTGAGATGCTAATTTTCATTTATGACATGTTTAAATTTAATTCTCGATCC
>JZKD02S1742607.1:8725-18958 GCA_000966675.3 Picea glauca
AGAAGTGCTCTGAAAGGTATTATTTCTGAAAATACCTCTTGAATTGCTTCCAAGTGATCCTACTCTCATTTATGTGCTCAACTTGCTTAAGTTGGTCCCACCACATATCAGCTTTCCCATGCAAATGGTAGGTGTAAATTCTAGTTTCCAGGTTTGATGAGTAGTTATACAATTGAAAATACCTTTTGAGTCTAAGAAACCATGCTTCAACAACATCTTCCCTTTCTCTTTCACCATCAAAGGATGGTGGCTTAAGCTTCCTCAGCTCTCCTCGCAAACTGTCCAATTCATGTCTTCTTCTTTGGTCCCTAAAAGGAGACACCTCTGGACTACTTATGGGATCTTCAGATGCATAAAATTTTCTTGATGAGTAAGGAGGTGAGTGATGTCTATGAGTTCTGCTAGCACTTCTCGAATAACCAACTCTTTTGTAGTTATCTCTTCTTTCATGATATCTTCCCTCTTCCTCATGTCTTGAGTTTGATCCATTATTTGCTTTCCTCCACAACTGATTTAGGCTTTGCATCACTCGAGAATTTATCTGATTTTGTTCTCTTATCATCTTCTCATTGTCTACTTTGTAGCTTTGTACTTCTATTCTCAGTCTTCTCACAGTCTCTATTAATGTTTCTTGCTCCCCTCTGCCCTTGTGTCCATTTGATTTTGTCTTTGCATTACCAACACTGATATTTTTTTCTTCGACTTCTCTATCATGAATGAAGGATCCCTCTCCTTCCTCCATTTCTTGAATATGCACTCTTATCCTAAACTGATATGTTTATACCCCCCAATTCTATAAAATGTGCAAGCAACCGTATTTGTTAGAAATATGCATATCATAAAAATTTGTCAATTAATGCTACATGTCCTTTTTCTGTTCAATTTATGAAGATTTATATCACAATTCTCGTAATTCATTTAATTTCAAGTTATTCTCGTCTGAATCAGGTTTACAATGACTATTATATTGTCCAATTGTGACTCTTGAGAAGAAAGTTATTGGTGGAAAAACAGTGAAGGAATATTCATTAGCACATGCAACATAGTAGCACCGCTCAACAATCGTCTGATAATTCCTTCATATTTAAACTTGACTGTTAATCTGCTCACTGGAATGCCATGTGATCACAATGCACACCATTCATTTGATCATTTCTTGATTAGATCCCAGCTATTGATCTTTCTTAATGGATTCATCGCGGATCTAAGTCATATCTCTTCTTCATTTCAAGCTTCCGCAATCTCCAAGTTGTACCCTCTAGTTCCACCGCACTCACTTTGCACTTATACTTAGATTCTTTTCCATTACTTTCTCCGCGAGTCTATGATACATCATGAGTCATCAGATCCCTCACCGCAAGCAATGGATCTACGGAACTTTCTCAGCTCTTATATCTGTGACCCTGTCCGTCAGACCAATTCTTGATACTTAGTCGGGTTTTTTTTATATATTTCAACACGGGTCCACGGAACATCTCCATTCTGCTGATTCCTTCTCAATACTTAGTCACTTCTTTGAGATATCTCCATTCAATATATTCTTCATACTTAACCAATTTTCAACATCTCATTGCAGGTTCACAGGTCCACAACATATCTTCACATACCCCTGACTCTCTGACGTACTCACCACCTCCACAATATCTTGATACTTAACCATTTTCTAGATATCTTTGTGCTCTGCAACATCTTAACACTTGGTCACTTTCTAAGTTCTTGACACAGTCGCAAGCCTACAACATTTGCTCGATACATCTATACCTATGATATCTTCCAACCAATTGATCCACTCTTGGTACTTAGCTGATTTTCAAGATTTTTCTGCAGGTCCTCAGGCTTGCAAAGCTACCTCACTTCTTCACATAACCTCAATCCTCCACCATGTTCACCACCTCCGCTACATCTTAGGGCTTAGCCAATTTTCCACTTATTATCGCAGGTTCACGGGTCCACGGGGATACCACACTTCTTGCCATACCCTCGATCCTCTGTCGTGTTCACCACCTCCGCGATATATTGGAACTTAACCAATTTTCTAAATTCTTTCGTGCAGACGTTGCAGATGATGTGTCCTCCACATGGGCTTTCGTTGATGTGGCACTAGTCTGAACATTGATGAGGTTGTTTTCATGGTGTTGACATGGCTAGACTAGCCCACTAGCATCGGTCCCTCTCCAAGTCTTTGATCCTAACCGTTGATCTCCAAAGATCAACGACTAAGAGTTAACTACCTATGGATTCATTGTTCTTTCTCACAAAAGTTCATTTCCTTACATGGGGTTTCATACTCTCTCGTTTTTTCTTTTAATCCATATATCTTCACATTTTTTTTATAAACTCTTGGTATTCATTTTCCCTTATGAATGTGGGATATACAAATATGCATCAACAGGGACTATTTACATCAACTGATGTATTCTTGATTTTGTAGCAGGTCTTCACGACCCGACATTGTATCCTACAGCTCTGTCTTTGGTCCATGTAGGTCCAATGTTGAAACCAAGGCTCTGAAACCAATCTATAACATCCCCAGCCACTGAGCTAGGCCATGCCACTCCAAGGACATTATCCAAGAAACATTTGAAACCACACTGTAATGAACCCAGCCGCCCACAGGCCGAATCCCGAAAATAACAAGACTCATCTCAAGTCTTGAAATCGATCTCTGGTAATAAAATTAATTCAAGAATGCATGCAGGAGATAAGATAGCAGAACATATATTTAACAGGAATGCATGCAGGAGATAAGATAGCAGAACATGTATTTAACAAGAATCAATTTGAATTCTTAAAGAAGATTTATCGTGCCATGCACAACCATATCTAACAAACATGTATAATATAAACATGAATCTCAGAGATAATAATTAATACACAACGGAAATAAATATACAAGTAATTGAAACCATGATAGAGATCACTTATCTTTAATAAAATGAATCACCATTTGGTTGCGGACCAAGGATGCTCCACCCAACCGTAGATGTAAATATGTTTTATAGGCTGGTGAGCCAGGTTATTATAGACCATAAGGACTATGTGATTATTAGGTCGGAGAGCCTAGACACCAAAGGCCAGTGAACCTATTATTGTAATATGTAAACACTCATATCATTAATAAAGTACATCACTGCTACAGACGAACCCACAAATGAGTATGGGGGGATAAACTCCACTAGCAAGGGAAGGGGGGCTAAGAGTCTAAGAAAGGGGCTAAGCTAAGGGGGCTTAATCCCAATGGAATATTATATTAATATTCCTTAAAGTTAAAGTTATGGATATGAATATATCCTAAATTTCTAAAGCAGGGACAAGGGAATCCCTTGGGTGCCATGTGTCTTAAAGGAAACATGCATATATATTTTAGAATATAGTGTAATTCCCCATCCTTGGGATATTATTCATTCATCACTCTTACCATTCACTCATGGATGCTACCATCGGTACTGGTACATGGTATTATTGCAGGTTGAAGAGGTGGGTTGCCAATCCCGTATGTTGAAGAGACGGGTTGTCAGGCATGTGTGTTGAAGAGGCGAGTTATGAGGCCCGTATGTCGAAGATGTGGGTTGTCAAGCCCATGAGTAGTTTTCTCTAGGTGAGAAACTACTTGAAATTGTTCCCTAATGCGTTGGGCAATAGCTATAGGAATCTGAGACTTTCTGTCTAGCTTGTTGTTGAAGCCCCGGAAGGGAAGTGGGGTAGCCAAATGACTATTGAGCAGAGAAGGGGCACACTTCCTGGGGTGGGACAGACATGTGGGGAATGAGATATTGTAGGATAGTTGCAATAGTTGGGCACCTTGGACTAAGAGATTCTACAAATTATCATACAGTAGACTGACTTAAGACTCCCTTTTCCCTAGTAGAGTTTAGCCCCAGCTCCGGGGTGACCCACTACTGAGATTATGAGCAGTGTGATCTATGGCTGGGAGGAACGTCGAAGGTATGCACACAGTTGGTGTTTATTTCATGAGATAAGTGTCTTTCATGAGCGTATTTTATTTACTATATGTATAATTATGGGTTTTCTGTTATAATAGTGTTTATAAATTATTATTGTTATTTCGCTTAACTATGTTCATATGCAGAACAACAATTAAATTAATGGTATCAGAATTCAAAATTTGGACGTGGCATTGCCTAGCAGGGAGCTAGGGATGTTACAATAGACATTGTTGTTCCGAGTCTCAACAACAATGTCATCCCCAAGTCAAGGCTATGAATCAACAAGGACGGTGTTAGGGTGTCACTCAGCTTCTCAAACCAATCAACACTTAAGCTCTCACAGGTTTCTCAACACACAACAATCCAAAGTACACCAACTCTGTTCTCTCCAGCATGCACAACCCAAAAGAATGGACCCCCTTCTCTGTCATGCAGTCCCTCGGGCTATCCACTTCCTTCCAGGGCTCCAGTGCATCTAGTCAAGAATCTCTCATGTTGGGAACTCTCAGGACTCGCAGCTGTGAATAAAACTTAACACATGCCAATGCAACTCAAACATGTAGGCATGGATTTCATGGATGGGATACACCAGTCATTACTACAGCCAACGACCAATGGCTTCTTCCTCAGTAATTCGCCCCCAAGTCCCAACCAAGAACAAGAACAAAGGGAAACAACGAACGAAGATTGAATATAGAAGAACAATGAAGAAGAACCATCAAGAAGAACCCCCCAAACAACCCACAAGAGGTGTTTATATATTTAATTGCAAATCAAGAACCACATGGAATTCCCCAAGAAGCTCATGTAACCGATTTTCTCAATTAAAACAACCATGGGTAATTAAAATATAATAAAAAGACTTAGCCCCTTAAGCCCCCCCTCCCATGGAATCATAATCCCCTATAACTCTACTCCTTGTCCATACAGCAGCCAACAATGTATTTTGTTATTGATAATAATCAAAGCATTACATTTCCTAGGCACTCTGGCCTCTTTTAATTGTTTAGGCACTCTGGCCTTTCATCAAATAAACAAAATACATTATTTAATATGGGGACTCAAAACTGGGGTATTACATTGCTCACTATAACTCCCCCTTCCATCTTTNAGAAGTGCTCTGAAAGGTATTATTTCTGAAAATACCTCTTGAATTGCTTCCAAGTGATCCTACTCTCATTTATGTGCTCAACTTGCTTAAGTTGGTCCCACCACATATCAGCTTTCCCATGCAAATGGTAGGTGTAAATTCTAGTTTCCAGGTTTGATGAGTAGTTATACAATTGAAAATACCTTTTGAGTCTAAGAAACCATGCTTCAACAACATCTTCCCTTTCTCTTTCACCATCAAAGGATGGTGGCTTAAGCTTCCTCAGCTCTCCTCGCAAACTGTCCAATTCATGTCTTCTTCTTTGGTCCCTAAAAGGAGACACCTCTGGACTACTTATGGGATCTTCAGATGCATAAAATTTTCTTGATGAGTAAGGAGGTGAGTGATGTCTATGAGTTCTGCTAGCACTTCTCGAATAACCAACTCTTTTGTAGTTATCTCTTCTTTCATGATATCTTCCCTCTTCCTTCTGTCTTGAGTTTGATCCATTATTTGCTTTCCTCCGCAACTGATTTAGGCTTTGCATCACTCGAGCATTTATCTGATTTTGTTCTCTTATCATCTTCTCATTTTCTTCTTTGTAGCTTTGTACTTCTATTCTCAGTCTTCTCACAGTCTCTATTAATGTTTCTTGCTCCCCTATGCCCTTGTGTCCATTTGATTTTTTCTTTGCATTACCAACACTGATATTTTTTTCTTCGGCTTCTCTATCATGAATGAAGGCTCCCTCTCCTTCCTCCATTTCTTGAATATGCACTCTTATCCTAAACTGATATGTTTATACCCCCAAATTCTATAAAATGTGCAAGCAACCATTTTTGTTAGAAATATGCATATCCTAAAAATTTGTCAATTAATGCTACATGTCCTTTTGCTGTTCAATTTATGAAGATTTATATCACAATTCTCGCAATTCTATTAATTTCAAGTTATTCTCATCTGAATCAGGTTTACAATGACTATTATCTTGTCCAATTGTGACTCTTGAGAAGAAATTTATTGGTGGAAAAATAGTGAAGGAATATTCATTAGCATATGCAACATAGTAGCACCGCTCAACAATCATCCGATCATTCCTTCATATTTAAACTTGACCATTAACCTGCTCACTGGAATTCCATGTGATCGCAATGCACACCATTCGTCTGATCATTTCTTGATTAGATCCCAGCTATTGATCTTTCTTAATGGATTCATCGCGGATCTAAGTCATATCTCTTCTTCATTTCAAGCTTCTGCAATCTCCAAGTTGTACCCTCTAGTTCTGCCACACTCACTTTGCACTTATACTTAGATTTTTTTCCATTACTTTCTCCGCGAGTCTATGATACATCATGAGTCATCAGATCCCTCACTCTTTGGCCATCTGATCTATGACACATGGCAATCTCCTGGCTGTTGGATCTATGACACATGGTGACCTCTTGGCCACCCGATCGATTCTCCATACTTAGTCATTTTCTAAGATCTCACCGTAGGCAGTGGGTCTACAGCACTTTCTCAGCTCTTATATCTGTGACCCCATCCGTCAAACCAATTCTTGATACTTAGTCGGGTTTTTTTTTTATATTTCAACATGGGTCCACGGAACATCTCCATTCTACCGATTCCTTCTCGATACTTAGTCACTTCTTTGAGATATCTCCATTCAATATATTCTTCATACTTAACCAATTTTCGACATCTCACTGCAGGTTCACGGGTCCACAACATTTCTTCACATACCCCCAACTCTCCGACATACTCACCACCTCCACAATATCTTGATACTTAACCATTTTTCTAGATATCTTTGTGCTCTGCGACATCTTAACACTTAGTCACTTTCTAAGTTCTTGACACGGTCGCAAGCCTACAACATTTGCTCGATACATCTATATCTATGATATCTTCCAACCAACCAATCCACTCTTGGTACTTAGCTGATTTTCAAGATTTTTCCGCAGGTCCTCAGGCTTGCAGAGCTACCTCACTTCTTCACATAACCTCGATCCTCCTCCATGTTCACCACCTCCGCAACATCTTGGGGCTTAGCCAATTTTCCACTTCTTATCGCAGGTTCGCGGGTCCACGGGGATACCACACTTCTTTCCATACCCCCGATCCTCCGTCGTGTTCACCACCTCCGCGATATATTGGAACTTAACCAATTTTCCAACTTCTTTTGTGTAGACGTTGCAGATGATGTGTCCTCCACGTGGGCTTCCGTTGATGTGGCACTAGTCTGAACATTGATGAGGTTGTTGTCGTGGTGTTGACATGGCTGGACTAGCCCACCAGCATTGGTCCCTCTCCAAGTCTTCGATCCTAACCGTTGATCTCCAAAGATCAACAACTAAGAGTTAACTACCTCTGGATTCATTGTTCTTTCTCACAAAAGTTCATTTCCTTACATGGGGTTTCATACTCTCCCATTTTTTCTTTTAATCCATATATCTTCACATTTTCTTTATAAACTCTTGGTATTCATTTTCCCTTATGAATGTGGGATATACAAATATGCATAAACAATAACTATTTACGTCAACTGATGTATTCTTGATTTTGTAGCAGGTCTTCACAACCCGACATTGTATCCTACAGCTCTGTCTTTGGTCCATATAGGTCCAATGTTGAAACCAAGGCTCTGATACCAATCTATAACATGCCCAGCCACCGAGTTGGGCCATGCCACTCCAAGGACATTATCCAAGAAACATTTGAAACCACATTGTAACGAACCCAACCACCCATAGGCCGAATCCCGAAAATAACAAGACTCGTCTCAAGTCTTGAAATCGATCTTTGGTAATAAAATTAATTCAAGAATGCATGCAGGAGATAAGATAGCAGAACATGTATTTAACAAGAATGCATGCAGGAGATAAGATAGCAAAACATGTATTTAACAAGAATCAATTTGAATTCTTAAAGAATATTTATCATGCCATGCACAACCATATCTAACAAACATGTATAATATAAACATGAATCTCAGAGATAATAATTAATACTTAGCGGAAATAAATATACAAGTAATTGAAACCATGACAGAGATCACTTATCTTTAATAAAATGAATCACCAGTTGGTTGCGGACCAAGGATGTTCCACCCAACCGTAGATGTAAATATGTTTTATAGGCTAGTGAGCCAGGTTATTATAGACCATAAGGCCTATGTGATTATTAGGTCAGAGAGCCTAGACACTAAAGGCCAGTGAACCTATTATTGTAATATGTAAACACCCATATCATTAATAAAGTACATCACTGCTACAGACCAACCCACAAATGAGTAAGGGGGGATAAACTCCACTAGCAAGGGAAAGGGGGCTAGGAGTCTAAGAAAGGGGCTAAGCTAAGGGGGCTTGATCCCAATGGAATATTATATTAATATTCCTTAAAGTTAAAGTTATGGATATGAATATATCCTAAGTTTCTAAAGTAGGGACAAGGGAATCCCTTGGGTGCCATGTGTCTTAAAGGAAACATGCATATATATTTTGGAATATAGTGTAATTCCCCATCTTTGGGATATTATTCATTCATCACTCTTACCATTCACTCATGGATGCTACCATCGGTACTGGTACATGGTATTATTGCAAGTTGAAGAGACGGGTTGCCAATCTCGTATGTTGAAGAGACGGGTTGTCAGGCATGTGTGTTGAAAAGGCGGGTTGTGAGGCATGTATGTTGAAGATGCGGGTTTTCAAGCCCATGAGTAGTTTTCTCTAGGTGAGAAACTACTTGAAATTGTTCCCTAATGCGTTGGGCAATAGCTATAGGGATCTGAGACTTCCTGTCTAGCTTGTTGTTGAAGCCCCAGAAGGGAAGTGGGGTAGCCAAATGACTATTGAGCAGAGAAGGGGCACACTTCCTGGGGTGGGACAGACATGTGGGGAATGAGATATTGTAGGATAGTTGCAATAGTTGGGCACCTTGGACTGAGAGATTCTACAAATTATCATACCATAGACTGACTTAAGACTCCCTTTTCCCTAGTAGAGTTTAGCCCCAGCTCTGGGGTGACCCACTACTGAGATTATGAGCAGTGTGGTCTATGGCTGGGAGGAACGTCGAAGGTATGCACACAGTTGGTGTTTATTTCATGAGATAAGTGTCTTTCATGAGCATATTTTATTTACTATATGTATAATTATGGGTTTTCTGTTATAATTGTGTTTATAAATTATTATTGTTATTTCACTTAACTCTATTCATATGCAGAACAACAGTTAAATTAATGGTATCATAATTCAAAATTTGGATGTGGCATTGTCTAGCAGGGAGCTAGGGATGTTACAATAGACATTGTTGTTCCAAGTCTCAAAAACAATGTCATCCCCAAGTCAGGGCTATGAATCAACAAGGACGGTGTTAGGGTGTCACTCTGCTTCCCAAACCAATCAACACTTAAGATCTCATAGGTTTCTCAACACACAACAATCCAAAGTATACCAACTCTATTCTCTCTAGCGTGCACAACCCAAAAGAATGGACCCCCTTCTCTGCCATGCAGTGCCTCGGGGTATCCACTTCCTTCTAGGGCTCCAGTGCATCTAGTCAAGAATCTCCATGTTGGGAACTCTCAGGACTCACAGTTGTGAACAAAAATTAACACATGCCAATGCAACTCAGACATGCAGGCATGGATTTCATGGATGGAATACACCAGTCATTACTATAGCCAACGACCAATGGCTTCTTCCTCAACAATTCGCCCCCAAGTCCCAACCAAGAACAAGAACAAAGGGCAACAACGAACGAAGAGTGAATATAGAAGAAAAATGAAGAAGAACCATCAAGAAGAACCCCCCAAACAACCCACAAGAGGTGTTTATATATTTAATTGCAAATCAAGAACCACATGGAATTCCCCAAGAAGCTCATGTAACCGATTTTCTCAATTAAAACAACCATGGGTAATTAAAATATAATAAAAAGACTTAGCCCCTTAAGCCCCCCCTCCCATGGAATCATAATCCCCTATAACTCTACTCCTTGTCCATACAGCAGCCAACAATGTATTTTGTTATTGATAATAATCAAAGCATTACATTTCCTAGGCACTCTGGCCTCTTTTAATTGTTTAGGCACTCTGGCCTTTCATCAAATAAACAAAATACATTATTTAATATGGGGACTCAAAACTGGGGTATTACATTGCTCACTATAACTCCCCCTTCCATCTTT
>JZKD02S1742607.1:41716-58932 GCA_000966675.3 Picea glauca
CCAAAAAAATATAGCACCTCCATCTTCATTTGCATTGTTGCACATACTCCTCTTCATATTCATCACTCTTCTAGATCACTTTGGTTGTGATCCTTCCCCTCTATTGGGATAATTTTAAAGCATCCATCCTACTTGTAATATCCTACAAAATTGATACAATTTCTTTTCTTCTATGATTTTTCCTTCTTCAATACCTCATTCTTTATGACCTCTATCCAATGCTCTTCAAGATTAGAGTTGTGTCTCTTCTTACAACATCTACCCAATCCTCCCACTAGAGGCATGCTTCACTAACACATTCATATAACTCTACCTACCATCACACCCTTTATAGAGTCATCCACACTTCCCCTCTCTCATTGTAATTGATGTTTCATAGACCCCCCCCTTCTCATGGTAACAATTCCACCTAGCTCCACCTTTTTTAGAATTTCTCCAATCCCTCAAGATTTTACTTTCTCTTATACCACTCGATGGAGTGAAACAATGACCCCTTACAATATTAAACATGTGCAAAATAATTTTTCCACAAATGCTATAAACAAAATTCTAGTTTTAAATAGACAACTACCACACTCTACAATTCAATTGAAAACAAGTAAAAATACACTACAAATAAAACTTAGAGCATAATTAACCACAAAAACAAATATGCACTATTTATTAAACAGATTGGCCAAGCTCTTGGGATTTCATTACAATCACAAAGCCTATGCACAGGTGTATGGAATCCACAACCATCCACACTATACAAACCAAATCAGAAGAGAGATAATCTTGGCTTTTGGCCTCACAACTACCCTATATATTCAAAATACAAATACAATGCTTCATGTTCCAATGGTTGAAAAAAATTCACCAAGGACAATAATTATCTCACTACATTACAATTTATTTTTTAATTGCAAAATCGAACCAAGACTAAGTAATTGTAAAAAAATGTGTAGCATGCCTGCAATGCTAGGGATGCCTTGCAACAATTTCCTTTAGAATGTCAAAACATTTATATGACATAATGAACTAGTGAAAGGAATTTTACTTTGACTTATACAGGGCACCTGTGTGTCAAAAGTTTTCAATTTCATAGAGATCATTAGTTGCATTGTCAACGCTTTCGACGAGAGGAGATGATTAATTGTGGTGAAAGAACAAGGTAAGTCCCACACTTATTTAATAAAAGGTACATTCAGGTTAATGTAATGTCTTCCTCCCAGTACCAAAAGATTCTAAATATCGGAAGCTATAAAATATTTGAATGAGAATGAGGGTACATACAAACTGATAAATGCTTTGAGAGTAAAACCTTTAATAGAACCACTAGAAGAAAACATCTCCAAAAAGTTAAAACTTTTAGTTGGAGTCATTTGAATTCCCAAACCTAACCTTTCCAAAGCCTCTTCCATCTAACCAATGCCATCTTCTCTTTCTCATGTTTACCAGTCCACAAGAAACTTCAAATATTCCTTCTCATTTTTGGACTCAAGCAATCAGTGAAAATCCCTGCTCAAAGCTACTTCTATCCAGTTTAGCATTCTGTGACTAGTCCCATGATAGAGGGGGTTATGAGGGCCCCTAGCTAGTGCTGCTATTTGTTCCTATTGTGGTGCCATGGGTTCCTTAGCTGTTTCCTCCCAGGCAAGTAGAAACAAGGATCTGGAGCCGGTTGAATCAAGGTTCAAAGCTTCTGTCAAGTTGGGACAGGGGTTAGACCCCCCTGATGCCGAAAGTAAGGCAGCCCAACTTGGTTAAATCTTCATCCCTTTTTCTATGGTTTCGGGTTAAAACCATCGAGGATTATAGGGATGCTGCTAACGAGCGGAAAAATTCTGGTCGAAGATCTCAATTTATCAGGATCTTTGAGTCTTGGTCCTTAAGTTAGGTAAAGGACAAGTAGTGGTAGAGAAATTTCATACAAATGATTGATAAAAGTTCGATGAACCTAAAAACCCCTGAAGATTTTTAATGGTCATAGGCATTTCCCACTCCTAAATGGGTTGAAACTTCCCAAGCTCAATATGAGCATCCTTTTGTGGTGACAATATGACCAATTTTTTTAGGAAAGTCTTCGCAAATTCACACTTGATTTATTTGCATAGAGCTTATGTTGTGCTAAAGTAGCTAATACAAGATCAAAATGCCTTAGGTGCTCTATGAATGTTCTATTATATATGAAGATATCATCAAATAAAACAAAGAAATACCCAAGGAACTATTAGAAACCACTTTGTTCTTTAAGACATAAAATGTAGTAAGAGCATTACATAAGTCAAATGACATAACTATAAATTGGTAATGGACTTGATATGTCTTAATTAAGTATTATTTTCGTCTTGGAGCCATATAGCTATCTAGTGATATCCATAATGAAGATCAACCTTAGAAATAAACTTGTCACCATGTAGCTCATCCATAGAATCCTTATGTGAGGCATATGCAACTTGTTTGTATAGTCATTTGATATAGTTCTCTATAAGCATTACAAAGGTGATAAGAACCATCCCTTTCTTTGCTAACACAACTAGAGAATCATAAGGGCTCTTACTAGGAGTTATGTTCCCAACTTCCAAGAGTATTTTTTGTGCACCATTCAATATTAGACTCCTAAAACTGACAATATTGATAGAGATGAACCACTATGGGGCCTTTAATAGGGTGAAGCTCAAGAACATGTTCCATACCATTGTTGATGGAAGTTGTTTATGCATCTCTTAGAAGACCACCTTTTATTTCTAGAGTAGGGTAGGGAGACTTGGAATATGAGTTTTTTTAGAAAAATCTTCCTCCATATATTACAATCAAGGCATGCAGCCAAAGTGGTCCTTATTTAGAATTTCAGAAATGTATTTAGAGTGAACAATATAGATACTTTTAGGTGCCATGGCTTTGATAATGTATTTGTAACACCCTAATTTTGACCCTTGGGTTATAATCAATCAAGTTATGCACACATGGAAAGGATTTGGTTATTGTTGGGCATGTGTTATATTCTTTGCATGACCAACCCCATGCAATGCGTTGCACTGGGAGCATGGGGGTTGCAGGGGGCAGAACCCCCGAAAAAAAATTGGCAGTTTTTTGTGTCTATTTTTAGTGGTTTTCAACACACTATTTTCACTGATGGTTTTCTAATTCTAGTTAAGGAATTAGGGTTGTAGACTAATACGGGTCAATGGATTAGGGGTTTTGGATTCCGCAGGATCCTATGTATATTTTGTTGTAAAATAATGAAGATTGATGATGAATAAGAATTACAGGTGTGACTCTAAACATGTTGTTGGTTTTCTCGATTGGGGTTTCCATGGTAAAATCTCTGTGTAATGTGTGCATGTGTGCCATTGTTTCTTTTCTATTTTTTTTATTAAGAATCCATTTATAGTAAATTAATTGTACAAGGTTAAAATATACATTTGGTAGAAGAGAAATTATTGGCTTCAGAGGGACACATTTGTGGTTAGGGGTTTCCTCGGGTCTGTGATAAGCTTTCTTACAGTGGGAGCTCTATGATATCGATTCTCGCGATGAAAATAAATGGTGAGAAATTCAACAATAGAGATCTAGAAATTTAAAGTTTTGAGTTGTGGAAGCTCAAGATGGAATATTTATTGGTTGACAAAGATCAATGGATCATTGTGGATCCAAGTACTGCACCTATATGAATGACAACAAAACAATGGGAAAAGTTGGATTGGAAGGTGTTGGGCCCCAACAACTCCCCCTAAATTTTTACAAAATTTAAAGGGCCCCCATTAGAATCTTAATAATTATAATGAGCTACAGAATCAACCTTTTCAAATAGTTCCATACCTTGGCTTGCTTTGAGACAAACTTAAGACATTCACTATAGTACGAGACATTCATTACAAGAGTATATGTCAAAATTTAGAAACGAGCATAAAAATATCAATTTAAACAAAAACGTTAATTTTTATTAGTTGTTTACTTTCGTTTAAATTATGATTATGTGTTCTTTCTTTTGCTCATTAGCAAATTTGACTATTTTGAATAATGGGTTCAATACTTCATCAAACAATATCTTGATTGGTTTATCATTTTCATAAAATCATTTGGTGATATTAATTAATTAGATTCTATTTTCATTTTGCATCTCATTTCAAAATAATAATAATAATAATAATAATAATAATAAAAAAGAATTATCCATCATTTGTTTGATTTTGTAAAAAACCAAAATTAATAATTTTTTATTCTCCATTAACTTGAAGTTTCTAGAATTTTAAGATCATATTTGAAAAGAAATTATAAACAATGTTTGTTTAGAACTTATAGTTAGTTTAAATTTATTTTTGATTTTATTGTTCTAGATTTTGTTTTATTCACAATTTTTAGGTTATTAATTTATGATTCTTTTTGTTTCACAGGTTTCTATTATCAGTTATTTGGTAGATCATGGCTTGATTTTATTATCTAAATACGTTCAAGATGATTGATCCAAAAATAATATTGGATTGATGCAAATAATTTTATGAGCACATATAAAATTTGGAAAGGCGTCAAGATCAGATAGGTGATTTTGCAGGACTGATTGTAGCCAAACCGTAAGGAATTTGAAGAAACGGTTGAAAACCCATTTCCCAAATGGACCCATTTAGCTTCCGCTTGGAAATTTTTTCAAAAAAATGCACGTTTTGAGAGATATTTGTCTCTCTTTACAAGACAAATTTCAGGTGGTTGAAATTATTAGTGAAGCCCAGACTGTTCATTCATTGTATAAATATATGAGAAAGTTTAGAGCCAGAGAGATCCAAGAATTGGAGAGGAAGATTTTTATCCTTTCTCTTTTGTATATTATTTATTTTGTAAACTTTTCTTCTTTTCAAATGGAGTAACGAATGGTTGGAATCTTTGGGAGAATGGACGAGTATTTTCAAAGAAGAATATGGAATTCCATGTTGCTTAATGGCTTTTGTCCTGTGAGTAAAATGGTTTTATTTTCATTATAATATCTTCATATTCTTTGAATAATTGATTATGCATTGATTTGAATTAGCTTTAGTCTTTTTTATCAATACATGGTTAATTGCTATCATTTATGTATTAATTTTTTCAATCTTTAAGAGTCTATTATCCAAAAAATTCTTATAGGACTATAGTATGGGCATGTGATTTTGAGAAAGAATATGGGAAATCAATTCATCTTTGGCTTTAGACCTGTGTGATGCTTATTCCATTTCGTTCTTTCATTACTGTTGTATTATGAGAATATTATTATGGTTGATTTTAGCTTTAGCTTGTCATCATATGGTGTTTTCATACTATTAAATGTTATATGCTGTCCATAATTTCTTATTCCATTTTTTATGTGTGATCAATCGATCATTTGATTATTGTTGAATTTATTTCTAATGTTAAATGATTGATAATATCAATACTCAGAATTGAGTTTTCTTTCGTTCTTAAATATTGATTATCTTAAGATCACATGATTTTTAATTAGATGTCTTTTTATTGTTATTAATTTACTCCAATATCAAATACTTCATTGAATGTATTCTGGAAGTGCTAGTATTGTTCTGTTATAGGTTTCCCTTAACAACAGTACAGGCAGGAGCTCATACAACAAAGGAAGATAAACTCAGTTGACTGATCATTTAGAGGTTAGTAGATGCATTCTTTTATTTTATTTAGAGTTGTTTATGAATGAAACGATGATTACATTAATTAGCTTTGACTGTTTTTGTGTCACTGTTTCAATCGTATTCATTTAGTATTTATTTGTTTAATATCTTTAAAAAAAAAAAAAGAAGTGTTGTTCATATTTGATTCAGAAACTTTATCAAACAATCATTTTCGCAAGATTTCATGCAAACCTTGTAAACTATATATAAATTGTTCATAATCATTTGTATATTCACATTCTTAGAACAATATTTGTAATTATTGTGTCGATTTTTAGAATCTTTTCTTTAGTTAGTTTATTTCATTTTGCTATCTTTAGGACCCTAGTTGGCTAACAGAGCCATTAAACCTGTCAGGATAAGTCATACCAAACGACTTGGGTTAATTAGACAACCCCGGACCAGGTCTATCATTCCATTTGACGGTGTGTCACTTACGCCCGTCAACAGAAGTCGAAGAGCACAATCTGGTTGTGTCCCTCGGATTTAGTATTACCGAATGTGTCAGGGGATGCTACAACCAAGGCATTGTTGGCCCTTGACCAAGTTTTGAGGATTCTTGGTCATGTTTGACCTACTTTTGGGACTTCAATAGGCTGTCGAAGGAGGAGCACAAGACGAAGCGGAGATCGCGGGGTATCGGCCCCTTTTTAGGGTTTTTTTGGGTTTTGGGCTTATGTAACGGTTATGGGAATGTCGGCCCATGGGTTTACCCATATATAGGCCCTTTTTGTAATATATAAATAGAAGACTTAACGATGTAAGTAGAAGAAGAGAAAGTCAATTGTAAGTGGTGCTAAGTGCTAGTATTTGATCTATGTGATCAAGAGTTGTAAATGATTTGTGCATACTGTGTGAGGCTTGCAAGGATAAGTGCAAGTAACTGTAAGAGACTGTGTAAGGCTTGGTGCTGTGCCCTAGATTGAAGAAGGAGGATTTGACGGAGTGCGCATAGATCTCCTGTCTTCTGTGGAGTAGGATTTTGATACTATGTGCTTGTAAAAAGCTTGACCAAAGATAATAAAGAAGAGAAGAGTTGGTGGACGTAGCCCCAGGGTGGGGGTGAACCAGATACATGCTGTGTTGCTATGCTTTGTGTGATGCATTGATGTGTTTACTTGCTTAGTGCTTTAATATAAATGAATGATAGAAAGATCTATTGATGATTTGTGCTTAATGATGTGGATGGATGTTAGATCTAACTTATGTAAGTATGCTTAGTGCTTAAATACCTTAAATCTGAATGAGTACTGGGATGTTCTACAGTTTAGGGTTTAACTGCACTGTAACTAAGAATTGGATATTGATGAATGTTAACTGCTAAGTGCTCTGTTAAGTGTTAGAATCATAGATCTGTGTCCCAGCTAAGGTTGTAGACATCTGAGTCCTGCAACCACCCCTGCCTCTACCTCAGGTGAGACTTCATCTGATTCGCAGGTGTTGCCGAAAGGGCTGGTAGTTAGGGTTTTGTTGGTGTGTTGTTGTAGTGTTGAACCCTGCGTCTGCCCCTTTGCCAACAAATGGTTCCATTGTTGGGACCTGAAACTATGATTGCTGGGAACTGAGGAAGAAGAAGCTTTGTGCAAAGATCTGAACTGAAAAAGAGAAAAGCTCCATGCATAGAACTGTTGCCCTAATACATAGTACTACTTAATTTGTGGAGCTCTGTGCCAAGAGAAAGGGTCAGATCTGAAGAAAAGAGGTAAGATCTGGGAGCTTTGTGCCCTAATAAAGGTAAAAGTGAGACTAAAGAGGTAAGATCTGCAAGCTCTGTGCTCTGATAAATGTAAGAATAGTGAAAAGTTTTAAATCCGAAAGCTTTGTGCTCTGCTGAAGTAAGATAGGTGGAAATTTTTGTTTCAAAAGTATGAATCTAGGCAGGTTTGATAAGATTTGTCCTAGCTTGAAAACTAGAGCACTGATATATGAAAGAAGATTTGATATAAGTAGATCTGATAAGAATAGTGAAAGATATGTTATACCTATGCATAGAGAGAATGTTTGGACTAACAAATGGATGCAGGACCCTAGAAATAATTTGTTGTAGGTTAGCTACTATGATCCTAGTGCGCAGTACAGGAAAAGCTGTGGATCATTTAAAAGAAAGAGAGGATTAGCCCTTTGCTACAGTTGTAGAAAACCAGGACATCTTACTAAGGAATGCTCTGGAAGGAGACCTAGTTGCCTCTGTTGCAATGATATGGACCATGAAGTATTAGATTGCCCTAGAATGATTGCTAAGGTTGAAAGGATGAATATGAGACAAGAAGACCATGAGAAAGGTCAAGCAACTGAAACCATGACAGAACCCCAGAAAGAATCAGAGAAAGTATTGCTACAGATGAATGAAACCCTGAATAACCATCGACATGTCAACTTATCAGAGATCTTCAAAGAAAAAAAATGCATAGAAGCAAGAATATGAAACTTTGACATTGACTGTGTTCTGGATGAAGAAAGACAGGTGAATATTATGACATAAAGAACTTGGGAAGCTTTGGGAAAGCCTACTATGATTCCTTCATTGGGAGGAATAGGGATATTCAGAGGAAAGGTGATAAACCTATGTGGAAGGCTCACCCAGATATCTATGAATGCCAATGGAACTTCGACAGAGGAAGAATTTGAAGTTGTTAAATTTATTGAGAACAACGGTCCATTTGCTATGTTACTAGAAAAACCTTGGATTGAAGGAGGTCAAGCCAGAAGGAAGGAAGAATAAGTCTTAGAGAAGAAGAAGCAAGAATTAAAAGATTTCATGACTAGGAGGATCACACACTTGATTGAAGAACAAGAGAACAAATCAACGCTGTTTAACGCTAGAGATTGGGATGTCGAAGCTGGAAGAACACTAGAAGACCCACAGAAGACTGAAGTACCTATTCCAGATACAGATGAAGTATTACCGCTGATGTCTAGGAAAGAATCTCAACAATGAGAAATTACTATGCCAAGAGGAGTTAAGAATCAGAATGGAAAAAGGAATACCGAGACGAAACTCATTGGGAAAAAGGCTAGAAATCTAAGTAAGAAGAGAGCTAAGATCGAAAAGTTACAGAAGGTTCTAGAGGAAACTTCGTAGAAGGAAAATTTACAAAATTGGAACTTCATCGGGATATCAGAACAACGTCACATGGCACTTCGCCATGGCGAAGCAATATTGCCATTGGAAACAATATAACCATTAGACCGATGCCCCGAATGGGTAGAAAGACATTTATGGTCACACAACTCGCCACCAGACCGTTGGGACCGCGCCATAATGGACATAACTGAGATAATGAAGGATTCTCACTCGTTGCAAGAGACCCGTTGCCAAGTTATCTATTTATCTTGTTGCTCCATGCACCGAGAACACTTTTGCCAACCGTGATTATCTGAGCTTGCAGAATAGTTGATTTCGCACAGTGATCATCGCGCTATTGTCGTCCATCCCATTGCATTGACTAGCTACTCTTCTAACCCGAGATATTCAATCACGAGCATGTATGTCTGAAGAAATTAGCAGAATCGAAGAGTTTGTGAAGGAAGTACTCATCAAACTCATGAATGAGAGAGTCATGTCTGAGAGAGTGATGTTTGTGGGCGTACAAGTATCATTGATGAGAGGAGTGCAAGCCTCCCCATCGACTGCTCATGGAGATGGACCATCCCAACCATCAGCGAAAAAGAGAACCACGAACAAAGATGACCTAGCTAATGTGAAGCTGATCCAGACCATATTGCCTGACTACATCCCGCCTTTGGCCGACATGGTGAGTTGTGATAGTGTGCCAAGAGATTTTGAGTACACCATAGTTATTGCGTACCTCCCGAAGGGGATACGCGCAGTTCGAGCGTAGCAGGACAAGATCGCAGCGTTGAAGTTCAACAACTTCAACTCAGAGATCGCAAGAACCATAGCATGCTCACCCCGTACAAATAATTGACCAGGATGAAGGGGAAGAACTCAAAGATAATCCCCTAGACATGGATGATGAACCTCACGCAGTCCACCCTGCTAAATGTAATGAAAATCCTACACTTTGGAAGGCATCAGGAAGTCAACGCCCGTGTCAAGATGCTACTGTCATGTTACCATGGCGATTACTTATGGCTAGACCACCGTATTACAGTCTATCTAACGTTGATCCATAGGATCATAGGGTTGAGTATGCAAGGACCTGACCTGCAGGAGTTCTATCCAGGAAAAGCCACAGATCGCGCACTAGCATAGAATATCAAGGATACATACGACGATGTTGAGAAGGGGATGCAAGGATACAAGGTAGCCTCCATCCAGAATGGCGCAGTGCGCCTAGCATGCCAATTAATAGCTAGAAAACTAGTAAGGAAGAACCAACCCACTCAAGTCACGGGCTTTGCCGTTGACCCCGCTGGGAAGTGTGTAGAAGGTCTACAGATTAACTGGGTGAAGTACCTAGTCAATCATCTTGAACTAGACTACCGCGAATCGCAGGATCAGGGCTACGAGTTTCACTTCAGCTAGCTCCTGATCCTCATCGTGTTTGTTTCCTAGGAAATGCTGGAAGGTGCGACCTTCCTGGACATCGATCCATTCGAGCCACTTGCTGCAAAGTTCACCACACTCTGGTATTCAAGTGATATGAACAAATAGTGGCAGTCGAACATTATTTTTCATACATATTACCTTCATTTGAAGAGAGCCATCGAAGCTGAACCTCGCATGACTCCGAACACCTTACAGAGATTTCGACCCCTAATAAAGTTCAACGCAGATCAACATTTCATCTACATTACAGTGTGAGCCGATGAACATAAGGAACAACTCCAGTCATACTATAAAATTACGAAAGAGGACCTTGAGGAGATCACTAAGGACTGGTCTGCAAACCTCCTTATCCCTGCTGACCCTGAACTGGACAACCTGGAGGCCACTCACAAAGAACAGAACACACCCGGAACCAGCAGAAGGAAGAAGACTGAAGAGGTCCAAGACTTAAGAAGTGCCTCAGGAAAGACTGCTTTGGTATCCCCTGACCAAGGGGGTGATGATGAAGTAGAAAAGATAAATGACGAAGTATAAGTTGAACAGAAGCAAGGTGAAGTAACACCAACTAGAGACTAGAGACGAGGTTGACCCCTTGAAGAAGAGGAAGGTTTCTCCTCCGAAACCTTCCTCCTGGAAGAAATCAAGAGCCACCATGACTAAGATGAAAACTGTACTCACCACCGATGATTTTGACTTCATCATAGCAACTCTAAATGACGCTTCACTGGAAATCGTGGAGAAACAAGAAGCCAAGCAGGAGGAAATGTATGATAGAATTGAGGTCTAACTCTGAGGGGTACAACAGGCCCTTTAGTCCAGTTGCGCAGTCTCCACTGTGCCCCTGCCATTGGGAGAACTAGAGTTGGGAGATGAGCCAACCCAACTCAACCGAATAGCAGATGCAACTGAAGCTTGCCTTCGACGAGCACAAGAAGAAATAGAACAAGAAACCCAAGCCTTGAAGAAAGTGCAAGGAGTACTCGTAGAACAATGCAGAGTTGCAGAGCAGGAGAAGGTCGCTCTCCAGGCAAAGTTTCATGAAGAGAAAGCACAAATGCAACAAGGAAAAGAACAGTTGCTCATAGAGCAACTCGAAGTGAAAGAAGCAGTCAACAGAGCACTTCGCTCTGTCACAAGCTTAGAGCCACAGGAAGAAGACCAAGTTACGCATCAAGTAGATTAACTCGCGGAAGCTATCCAACAGCTACAACAAAGAATAACAGACTTAGAGCTCTGCACAGTGCTTAACACTCCGCAGAATGTAAGGGATCAAAGAGAAGTAACTGCCTGGAGCGCAGTTGAGAGAATAAAGGCCCTTGCCATGGAATTCAAGAAACTGAGTGATCGTAGTGCCCAGAAATATGAGTGGCTCATTGAGAACCTAGAACTGAAGGCACTGGAGTCACACCTCTAGGAAGCGAAGAAACAAGCTGAAACAATACAGGCGCAGTTGAAGCCCCTGTCAGCTGTGGAAAAAATGAAGCGATCTCAGGAGCAGTGCATTGCCCAACAGCAGGTCCATACTATCCAGAGCAGAGTCATGGAAGTGACTCAAAGGCTCCAACCTGTACAAGATGAGGCTTGCCAATTGTTCGCAGAGATCGAAGGTCGAGGAGCAGAACTGGAGCAGGTCATCACTACAACTGAACAACGCCTAGAAAGACCTATCAACGAAGCAGTCATCCAAGAGTTTGTTGAACAGGAGGCTATGGCACAACAATAATTCGAAGTAGCTCAAGCTAAGCTTGAGGCTTTTGAAGCAGAACTAATTAGATCAGAGTGACTCGAGACAAGTCACAAGTGAGTGTTGGGGGCTTGTTGGCCGTTGGCCAAGGTTTGAGGATTCTTGGTCGTGTTTGACTTACTTTTGGGACTTTGACAGGCTGTCGAAGGAGGAGCGCAAGACGAAGCGGAGATCGCGGGATCTTGACCCCTTTTTAGGGATTTTTGGGTTTTGGGATTATGTAACGGGTATGAGAATGCCGACCCATGGGTTTACCCATGTATAGGCCCTTTTTGTAATATATAAATAGAAGACTAAGCGATGCAAGTAGAAGAAGAGCAAGTCAATTGTAAGTGGTGCTAAGTGCCAGTATTTGATCTATGTGATCAAGAGTTGTAAATACTTTGTGCATACTGTGTGAGGCTTGCAAGGATAAGTGCAAGTAACTATAAGAGACTGTGTAAGGCTTGGTGCTGTGCCCTAGCTCGAAGAAGGAGATGATGGCAGAGTGCACGTAGATCTCCTGTCTTCTGCGGAGTAGGATTTTGATGCTATGTGCCTGTAAGAAGCTTGACCAAAGATAATAAAGAAGAGAAGAGTTGGTGGATGTAGCCTCAGGGTGGGGGTGAGCCATGTACATGCTGTGTTGCTATGCTTTGTGCGATGTATTGATGTGTTTATCTGTTTAGTGCTTTAATATAGATGAATGATAGATAGATCTATTGATGATTTGTGCTTAATGATGTGGATGGATGTTAGATATGACTTATGTAAGTATGATTAGTGCTTAAATACCTTAAATATGAATGAGTACCATGATGTTCTACAGTTTAGGGTTTAACTGTGCTGTAACTAAGAACTAGATATTGATGAATGTTAACTACTAAGTGCTCTGTTAAGTGTTAGAATCACAGATATGTCTCCCAACTAAGGTTGCAGACATCTGAGTTCTGCAACCACCCCTGCCTCTACCTCGGGTGAGACTTCATTTGCTTCGCAGGTGTTGCCGAAAGGGCCGGTAGTTAGGGTTTTGTTGGTGCACTGTTGTAGCATTGAACCCTGGGTCTGCCCCTGTGCCAACATGCATCATGGAATAAGTTAAGGGTTTTGTATAAATACAAGTCCTTGGTAAATAAATTGTTTCTATGGAAGAAGTTGTACAACCTAAGGTTGAAAGATGGAGACTTAGTGATAGAACATCTAAACGCCTTCAATATAGTGGTAAGTAAGCTATTATCTGTTGATACTAATATTTCTGATGAAGATGTGTATTGGTTTATTGTACTCTTTACCAGACTCGTGGGATAGTTTGGTTGTGGCCATAAGTAGTAATACAACTACTTTAAGTTTCAATGATGTGGTCTCATCCTTGTTGTCGGAGGAGATGAGGCAAAAAAACATGTAAGGCCAGAGCACATATGCCTTATTTACAAGAGGACTCTCCCAGGAAAGAAAATGAAATAAGTCCTTAAGTGGCAGATCTAAATCCAGGGGAAGATATAAATCTCTTAGAAAATTTGTAAATGTATACTAGAGATGTGAAAAAAAATTGGCATTATAAGAAACAATGTAGATCTAAAAGTGTTGAGAAAGGGAAGGGGTCCGATGATGCCCCTTCTACAGAAGCAAAAACCTCCACAGAGGAAGGAGGAGATATGTACTTGGATTCTTCAAGCACACATACAGATCATGAGGCATGGTTGGTCAACTCAGGTGCATCGATTCACATGATTCCTCATAGGGAATGGTTTTGTGAGTATGAAATGTATGATGGAGGTGATTTTTTCCTTGGTGATGAATCAAAAACCAAAATGATAGGACAAGGAAAATTCAAGTTGAAGCTCATGGATGGAAGGATTAGAACACTCCCTGGTGTTCTGCACATTCTAGGATTGGCTAGAAATTTTATTTTTGTAAGCAATATGGATGATGCAAGTGTAAAAATAGAGTTTGAAAGGGAAGTTGTAAGATGGTTCGAGGAGCAATGGTGTTGTTGAAGAGAGTTTGGGTTGGAAATCTGTATAAGCTACTAGGAAGCACTATTAGTGATGGTGCAATAGTTCCATTGTTCTTGAGATTGGATTTTAATAAGGAAAAACTCCTGCAGTCTCTGGAAAAAAGACTATGTTGCGGCATCAAAGACTTGGGCATATCAGAGAGAAGGGCCTTCAAGTACTAAATTTTTTTTTTATGGTTGAAGGTATGGTCAATTGCTCTTTGGATTTTGATTTATGCGAACATTGCTTATATGGGAAGTAGAATCGTGTAAGATTATCCTATGGTTCTATGAGGGCAAAGGGAATACTATAGTTGGTGCACAGTGATGTGTTTGGGCCTGTGTTGGTTCCATCACTGGGAAAATCTGTGTACTATGTCTTGTTTATAGATGAATTCTTGAGGAATACATGGATTTATTTCCTTAGGAAGAAATCTAAAGTCTTTGACAAATTCAAAGAGTTTAAGGCTCTTGTGGAGAATCAGAAAAATAAGAGAAAGGTGCCAAGGATGGATAATGGTGGAGAATTTTGCGGAAATGAATTCGAAGATTTCTGTAAGAAGTGTGGTGTAGTAAGGCAGAAGAATAGTCCATACACACCTCAGTAGAATGAAGTTCTAGAAAGGATGAATGGGTTTTACGAACACAAATATATATAAACAGATAGAAATAAATGATTGAATAATATTAATCAACACTTAATAATTAAATATGTTATGAAGAGATACCTTCCCGATGAAAGGTCATGTCTCTTCATGAAGGGAACCTTTGCGTGGACATATATAAAACCCTCATTCTCAATTGTAATCATACCATTCATATTATTATTCAATATATATATATATATATAATCCTAAATGGATTTCTTTATATTCCAAGTATTTTGGATATTTTGTGTATGAACCGAGTTGGTTCACCACATTGGTATTAGAGCAAGTCTAATCTTGACCTTTGGCCATCAAACCTTTTGGTCAGATTTCGTTTCCCTTGGCAACCCAACCATGGACTTTTGGTCACACTAAAATTAATCAGAGTTTCTCTGATCTCCAAGTCCTTAACCATAATCTGGGTTTTGGCCCAAAAAATTAAATTTTATATAAAAGTTCCATTGAAATGGCTTTTGACCATTAAAAATTCAAGAAATCTGTTGAAGAATAACTACTCCACTGCCAAGAAAAATTCAAGGAAGAAGTTCACAAAGGTTATCCACTCCATTGTCTAAAACTCACGAGGCATTAAAGAAGGAAACAAATATAGTCACTCACTTGGTCGTAGTATCCCTGAGGGGGCAAGAGGAAATAATAGACAACATAAATCGACAAACTAGAGTCACCCATTTCTAATCATTGCAACCTTACAAAAAAGATATTGGTTGTTGACTACCAATCAAATCGTTGCAAGAATAAGTTGTGAAGAGCCATCAACCTCGATTGTTCAAGACTGGGGCCGTTGCCAAACAAACAACCATATGGAATAGAGCCGATGGTGAAACTATCCGCCACATCAAATAAAACAGTTACAAGTTTCTTTACTTTCGGTAAGAGGTTGCGATTACCAATGATCACACCACTATCCAAGTAGATAACCCCATTATTGTATGAAGGAAGTTAACAAGGGTTCCAAAAAGCAACATAAACTTAAGCCTGTGTGGGTCACACACATCACAAGAGCGACTACCACTAGAATCGACACATTAGTTCACCCATGGGTCATGTCATCATGGATACCCACCATTATCGACTAAAAGAAGTATCAGTGAAAAGAGAAACACAAGGTCACATTTTTTTAGCCTTGCCACCACTAACAAGTATTTAAGAGTCGACCAATATTACATATTTTAATTCGCTCTAAGGTGTGAAGTCACCTTATGAAGTTGTATTTGTATTTTCTTTTAATCACATAGACAATTTTTTTATTATTCTAGCAAAATATCATACATACAAAAATTCTTTGCGGTTGGCCTGCCACTAGGGAAACCAGACCAACAACAAAGGAATAAATCTTTTGTCCAGATAATTAGCGAAATATTTTTAAAAAGAGTCTTGAAAATAAAAAAAACAATGTAGTAGCCTAGATAGAGAGTGGAGAAGACTCCATTTCCTATTCTTCTAATACTATACATTCAAAAATCTGAGAAGGCTACCTATTGATCATAGTGCGAGGGGATCTGCTAGTGGATCATGGGGTGACTTCGGAGCATACTAGGCAATACCTTTTGGAGTAGAGGTAGTGATCACGGTGTTGGAAGATGGAAGGCGAGAGAGATCTTCCCTGAGCATCAGGTGTAGGCTGTCCAATTGCAGCTAGATTGTGTTTTGGGCATCTTCGTGAGTCTAGAGCATTTGACTCAGGAGGGTCTTTATGTGCCAATACAATTTGACAATTTTCCAATATTTAGTCTCCTTGGTGCGAGGGTTTTCAATGTCAGAAACCCATTTGATGGTAGATTCTCCCACCTCCTGCTCAGTGGTCATAGTTCTTTCTAACTAAACTTCCACTTTGACCTCTTACATGTGCTCTTGAAAGCATGGAGAAGTGGCGCAAGAAAGGTGGAAGCCACGTCAAACGCTTCGTACTGAAACCTGGAATCTAGCGGGTCATCTCTTGCTTGGCAGGATGAGGGCTCAACTGGCGCACCACCTCCATGAAAATAACCCTTGGGATAACATTTACATGGAGCCATCAAATCCTAGAAAACTACACTATACCTTGACCTGAAGGAATAGGAAAAGGGATGAGTGGTGGTCCCCCTGCTACACTAATGAATCCATGGGTCCCTCACTAAAGTTAAATCTCTTAGAGGAGCTCTTTGCTAGCGCCACGGGTAATTCCTTAGACTGTAGAGATTGTTAATTCACATTCTTCTTGTCAACTTTGCCATTGAATTGGGATTAATTGTGATGAAGAGAGGGTGGATCAGGGCCAAAGTTTCTCTAGTTAATAGCATTAATGTTGGTACTTTGTGGAATGATCTGTCACCTCAGTTCTCCATGCGAAAGGACATATGTGCCATGTGAACCCACCTTTCCTAGCGTACGCTCATCCTCAGATTCAGGGTCTAGGTTGGTACTCGGGCCCTCTGTAACAACTGACTCCTCATCCTCGGGGGCTGAACCCACCGAGGTGCTCGTCCCCAACACCCCATACAGGGGAAGTTGTATCTGTATGTGTGTGTGTGTGTGTGTATCATAGATATGAGGGTATCGATAGTTTTTAAAAGGTTATAAAAAGGGTAACATAATCAAAGATTTTTATCGGAGAATTATAACATTATAAAGTATTTAAAAAAAATAAAAAATAAAAAATAAAAAATAAAAAAGATGATATATATATATATATATAGAAGTG
>JZKD02S1742607.1:91150-106685 GCA_000966675.3 Picea glauca
GTCATCATGTGTGCAATGCTCATAATCATTTCCCTCCAACATGTGGGGCACAACATCCATCATGTGGGATTTCATGCCCCCAATGAGATCCAAATTGCCTTAGTACCTCCATGAAGGATGTCACCAAGCAAGATCTTGTAAACACAAACAAGGTACACCCTCCAAGGTTCCACAAGTCATATGAATCATGCCAAGTAAATAAATATTAATACAAGAGCCACTCAAACAAGTACATCGGATTCCCCCTTTCAAATTAAACACATGCTCAAAGACTTTATGCAACTTACCAAATTTATATATGGGAGGGTTATCAAAAAGGTCCTATCAGGTAAGCCAATTCCCCAAGTAGAGGAGTGTTTCCCAGGTAAACCCTATCTAGGCCATGTGATGAATGTGAGGTGGATGAGGGAGAAAATTTCGGGCATGGGGTCATTGACATGCAAGGGTCTCATATGGTCTCACTTCCATGGGTGCCTTTATGGAGGGTGTACTGCATCCTTGATTTACCTTTCGTTTGGGATGAACCTTTTTCCAAGCCCTATAATTGCCTTTTTCTTTATTTTCTTCAGATAGTTTGCAAGTCCCCTTTACAAGGTTTCTTGATTTTGTGCATTAAATGAATTTCCTTTCAAGTGGGATACTTAGAAGTTGTTTTCAAATAGGCAAGGCATTCATTCACACTTAGGACCTAGGGAGAGTGCCTAGAAAAGTAGAGCTCAAGTTTTTGGACTATGGATTTTGCGTCCCTTGTATCCCTCCCACTGCATTTTGATGGTGGCTGATTTTTCTTTTCATTTATTTATTGACGCTAGCCGCAACAACCTCTGGGCCTTCAACCCCTTCTTCGCATAAGAGAATGAGGTATAATCTCTTTTTGGGGTACATGTAACCCTAAAACCCAAAAGATGAGGATACAACGAGGAATGAAGATGGAATGATCCAAATTATTTTGAGAACAAAACGAAGGAAAAAATATAACAGAGATATAACAAGGAAATACACATAATATTGCAAGGAACACAATAATACAGTAAAACTTATATTCTATTAATGACTCTCTGGATTACAAAAGACTGTAAAATGAAAAGCACACAAGCTAGCCAGAATGGTGGTAGCTTATATTTGAAGAGATATGTGTCGGCTACACTAATTCACAAGAATATGATTACAATGAGGCTCCAAAGGCCTTTTTAACATAAAGCATAAATGAGAAAACCCTAAACGTCCAAAACCATAACCCCAGAAGATGAAACACCAAAAGTTTTGTGGGCCTCAATGGGGGCAGTTGATATGTCAACTTCCCAAGGGTGCAAATTTTGCATACGATCTCTATTTGGGGCACTCAGTACCCTGTCAGAAAGGTCTAGCCAAAGAGTACACATTCTGAATGGATCTATGTATTGCGCTGCCGAGTAAAAAAACATCATTTAGGGCCTAAAAATGGCCTTGAAAGTTTGGGACCCGAAAAACTACCAAGATGGAAACTATAATTTGAGCTAGTGGAATAGGTGGGCGACCACCGATGTCCACTTGGATTATTACTCACCCATTAGGAAGAAATGGTATCCATTGCATCAAGTTCCTCCATCAGATGGGGAAATTTTTGTTGAATCTGACTCTTGGTGAGCCACTTTCCTTAATGAAGAAACTGCCATGCTTTGACGACCCGATAGAGTTGGATGTGTTGGCGGGTGGATTTCATCTCGGTGTCCATGATGTAATCATCTGTTGCCTCTTCAATGTAGTTAGGATTGAGTTATGTAGGGGCCAAGTGCTCAGTCGTGTCTGAAGTGTCCAAAAGAGGTGGAAAATATGGTCAAAGCAGTTCCACATTAAATAATTAATTCAAGGAAAGGAGGAATACTTAATTCAAAAACATTCTCACCCACAACCTTGGTGATGGTGTAAGGATCATATTAGAGTGGGCGTATCTTTCGATGGGGTCCTGTGAGGCAATTTTTTTGCAAATGCAACGATACCTTATCTCCCACCTGAAACTTGTGTGGTACCTGATGCTGATCGTGGCATTGCTTGTACTTGGCATTGTCTTTCTGCAAAATATCATGAAATTTTTGTTGGATGTGTTGGATTCACTCAAAAAATTTGGCTGCTCGATCATCCTTAGTATGAGCATGGGAGGAATCTTCCTGTGCAATTGCAATGGGCATAGCTACATCAATGGGGGGCAATGGATGGAACCCCAAGAACACCTAAAAATGGCTATGGCCAATAAAGATATGGAGGTTTATGTTGTAGCTATGTTGAACAGAAGGAAGGATTTCATCCCATGTACATGGATGTTTGGAATTGTACATCCTCAGGATATGGACAATCATCCCGTTGACTACCTCTAATTGTCCATCAGACTATGGGTGGAAGGTCGTCAATTTGGTCAGCTTGGTGTCCATCATTGACCATAGGCTGGACATAAAAGTACTCATGAACCTAGTGTCTCGATCTGAGATAATGTTTTTGGGAGCCCAAAATGAACCCAAACATGTTGAAAGAAGAGCTTGGTGGTGGCCTCGACTGTGATGCTCTTCTTAGAGGGTGAAAAAAATTCCATATTAGAGAATCAATCAACGACCATGAAGACAAAGTTGTTCCCATGCTTGGTTGAAGGAAAAATAGACATGTAATCCATGGAGATGGACTCCCAAAACCTATCTAGAGTAGGCAGAGGGGTGTATAGCCCTTGTTTCTTGATGGCATGCTTTCCAATGGCGCAGACAATGCAGGATCTGATGTACTTGTGGACATCTTGTCAAAGATTCGGCCAATAAATATTATTTTGTAGTACTGACATTGTTTTTTCTAAACCAAAATGCTCTGTTTCCCACCTATAATGAGCTTCCTAGATCAATTTTTCACGCTCACTTGAAGGAACATGAAGAGGGCTTAGATGGCATAACAATCCATTTTGGAGATGAAAGTATAGAACTGTTTTGCCTATGATCAATGTCTGATAGGTATTAGCAAATTTAGAGTCATTATTGTATAATTGTGACCACTGGGACGTCTCATGCCCACATGAGTTAAGAATTGTGGTTAGCGCCACAACTAGTGGTTGAATGAGGAAATATGCGACATGGTTGGTGTTGTCCTTCTTGTACTTGATGTTCAAGTGGAATTGCTATAGGTACGTGGACCACTTTTGATGGTGGTAATTCTGTAATTTTATTTGTGTTTGCATGAATTGAAGAGGCCTATGATCAATGTGGATGATCGTTTCCTTCCGCAGAATGTAATGCTTCCAGTGTCGACATGTTTTCACAATGGATTACATATCTTTGTCATAGGTGGGGTATCTATGAATAACATCAAATAGTGTTTCACTATGATAGGCTATCAGATTCCCATGCTGAGTGAGGAATACATTCATAGCATAATCTGAAGCATATGTCTCAATCTCAAATCGTTATTGTAGGTCTGACAGAATAAGGAATGGTGCTGAGTAGAGGAAGAATTTTAAATCCTTAAACGATTTCTATTGGGATGCAACCCACACAAACTTGGCCTTCGATCCACCCTTGGTCACATGGCTTAGGTCCCAAGCAATATGAGAGAACCCAAACATAAACCTTTAGTAGAAGTTGGTGAGGCCCAAGAAGCTGCGGAGCTCGGTCATTGTGCCAATCACAAATGACTTGGATATTGGATGGATCCACATGCACACCCTACTCATCCATGATGTATCCCAAATATTGGATTCTTTGCATGCTAAAGGAACACTTCTCCAAATTGGCATATAACTTGTGCTGTCACAAGGTGGCCAAGACCTGCTGAATATGCTTCAAATGTTCCTCCCAATTTTTGCTGAGGATGAGGATGCCATCGAGATATATGATCACAAAGGAGTTTGTGAATGGCCGCAATGTGTCATCCATCATCTGCATGAATGTGGCAGGGGTATTAGTCAGGCTGAAAGGCATGGTCAACCACTCGAAGAAACCTTCTTTAGAATTGAAGGTTGCCTTCCATACATCATTTTTCTCAATCAACACTCGGTGGTAGCCTGACTTCAGATCAATCTTTATAAAAAATCTTTGCTCCCTTGAGCTAATCAAGAAGATCATCATTTCAGGGGATCTAGTACCAATTTTTTACTGTGATCTTATTCATGGATTTGCAATCAATACAAAGTCACCATGTCCCATCCTTCTTATGTACCAGAACAATTGGGCTCCCACAAGGTAAGGAGCTTGGTATGATGTGGCCCTTCAGAATTAGCTCTTGGATATGGTGTTTGATTTATTCATTCTCCATAACAGAATGCCTGTACACAGGGCCATTAGGTAGAGGAGGACCGTGTGTCAAATCAATTGAGTGTTTTACTTGATAGTGCACAGGCACCCCAATAGGCAAGGCAAATATGTCTTTGTGCTCTTCTACTATTTTTTCCACCTGCAACTAATGTGTAGAGAGACCCCATGCATAGGTTTTTACGGTTGTAGTAACCTTTCATTCACCATCTGACTGAACCATAAAGAGGAAAAATCTCCCAGTCTGAGAGACCACTTTTCTGTACTGCTTCGCCGATATCAAAGAGACTGCAATAGTTGGGACTGCCTTCGGTACATTGTAGAGTCGATCTCCCAAAGTAACAATGACATTATGGGATCTAGATTCATAAACAACATGATGCTTCCACATATATGTCTTTCCTAACAAAACATCACAAAATTCAAGGGGGGACACATCACACAATACCTCATCTTTGAAGGGTTTGATGCCGTAGTGCAGGTGACATTGCTGGCTAACACGAATGTCCCGTCTCTGCTGAGCCAACCAATGGTGTATGGATGAGAATGTGTTGTCATTGTCATCTTCAACCTCTTGAAAACCTCTGCTGATACTAGGTTCTTCTGGATACTACTTTCAACAGTGAAATGGAGAGGGGTCCCCTTCACCCACATTTGTGAGTGGAAGAGGCACTCCCCTTCTTCAGGATCCTTTGGTTGCTCTGGATAGAATTTTGTGGTAGTGATGGTGACACATGGGTTCTATGTCAATGATTTATTTTCCCTTTTTTGGTTCTGAATCAAAGTATAAGTCAACATATGACCTTGAGGCTTTCATCTTAGCCAACAATGACTGTTTGGAGTGACATTCATCAGTACTGTTCCAAGGGATTTTGTGGAACTCACACCACTTTCCAAAGTCCTTCTTGTAATTCCCATTACCCTTCTTTGCTAGTGGCTTGCACTGGTTGTCCTAAGACTGTCCATTCTTTCTCTATCCTTTTCCTTGGGAGTTAGTGACACCCTTACCGAGATTTTGTTGCAATGGGTTTATATAACCAAAATCTCGCTTATTCATTTTCTTGAACTTCTGCTCGATCTTGACAACATATCAATAAGCGACTCCTATTAAGGAGATGTCTAGGAAATCCATATATGTATGGATTTACCTATGTAGGACACTGCGGTACTTTAAAACCATGTGTCGCTTAGAGTCTTTAATACCAAGTTTTGTGTGCAAGGTATGTAATATGTTGGTGTACTTCGACACCATATAGTCTCTCTCTTGACGTAGAGTTGTCCTTCTCATGTACTGGTCATCATTGTTTCCAATAGGGTAGTATCTATCCTTGAGGGCATCAAAAAAAGCTGCTCAATTGGGTCTTGGCCCAAAAATTGTAGACTCATTCTTGGCATGTTTCTCACAGTAAGTATCCCACCAATCTCTGACACGGGGAAGGGCCTTAAGGAACGCAAAGGTTATTTTTTCACTGTTGGAAATTTTTTGGATAGAGAAATAACCCTCTAGAAGAATTAACCATTTTTCCAAAGAGTCGGTGTCTATATAGCCTTCAAATAAAGGAATATCAAAGTTAACTTGTACCTTAAAGGGAACCACACCTCCAAAGTGACTATTGGTTGAAGGTGCCTCCATTGTTGTTGGCATCCGTTGAAGGATCTGGGTGAAATTATCCATCATCTCGTTTCTCTATCGCACAAGGGCTTCCTCGAGCAACAATTTGATAGGATTTACTTCTCTGCCATCCCTCTTTTTTTCCACCATAATAGGTTGCTTGGGCAGGTGAGAGCGGTTGTCCTAAAGAGAAAAAATATTGAGACCCAACTCTCTATACCCTAACCTTTTCGAGGACATGCACTAAGAACGACAAGGAGTAGACTACTCCGATACCATCGATCCAAATTATTTTGAGAACAACATGAAGGTAGAAATATAACAAAGATATAACAAGGAAATACATGATGATATTGCATGGAACACATGTAACAACCCTGGTTAAATAGTTCATAGGGATTTTTAAGTATAATTAATTAGATAATTAATTGTCCTAATATGGTTTTAATTAAACAATGATTAGTATTAATAATATTAATTAATTAATTAATTATTAATTAATTGTTTATAACTTTTGATTGATTRATTAATTAATTAATTGATTACATATCACATTCAATGACATGGGTAATAAATTTAAGGGGCTTAATAATTTTAATTTATTTAATTAAATACTTTACGTATGAAGGGGATAAGATATTAATGAAGGGGATAAGATATTAAAGAAGAGGATAAGATAATAATGAAGGGGATAAGATAATAAAGAAGGGGGATAGGATAATAAAGGAGGAGATAAGGAAATTAATGAGGGGGGAGGAGAGTTGGTGAAGGGGGATATGATGGGGAGGAGTCTTACGAGGAGGATCATTATTTTGGAGGGGGACTGGATTTCTGTTTGGATATTTTCTGGTGTGGGGATTTTTGATATTGGGAGTTTTTGGTGAGCCGTTGCAGGGGGCACTGGGTTGTGGGGGGTTTTGGGCACCGGGGCTAGGATTCCTTTCGGTATCCTGGAGCTAGGGAGCCAGACGGGCTGCTCCTAACTGGCTGGGTGGTTAGTCGGTTTGGGCAGGGTATGGTCAAGCAACAAGCTGGGAAAGGCAGTAGCAGGGAGGACAACAAGACAAGCGGGAGTTTAGGATCAGATGAAGGTATTTTGATTTATGTATTTCTTTTATGTATTATAAGGAATATGCAGTGTTATGTTGCTGTTTGTAAGCTAATTAGGATCCGTTTGTAAATTTTAATTAAGCTGAATGGTTATATGCTGGTTATGATGTTATGAAGTGTTAGGATAGCATTTCCTTAAAATAAATCTTTTCTGGTTTATAAGGCTCTGTGGAGTAGAACCCTACACATGGTATCGAAGCTGTAGTTCACAATCTGGAGCCTTAAGGGCCTACCCACCTACCCACCTACCCACCTAACCGCTTGTAAGAAGGAAAATATCCAACCCACTCCATGCGAGTTGCATACACAACCATAAATAGAATTAGCATGGAGATGTGGCTCTCTATAACTGGAACAAAAGAAGTTAGAAGACAATTACATTCAATAATAAGAATAAGAATAATATAAATAATTAGCGGAAAATAAACAAAAATATGACAATAAGGAGTAATAATAAAAAATAAAAATAAAAAAATTATTGGCCATAAGGCCTAATCTCGAATTAGCAAAATGTCCAATTCAATTCAATTCAACAACTAGTTCAGAATTAAATGAGAAAAATAAATAAATTATGATGTAGCTGCTAACACCCACCCACTCATACCAATTTGATTTAATTCAGACCTTGATCCATAACAAATTTTTCTTCAATTCCATTCTATTTGAGACCTTGGTGAATAGAAACAAAAGTTAGAGGGGATTCCTTCCTTCCTCTGTGGAAGATTTAAAAACGATGTACCTCATTATCATTGTCACTGTCGACGATGCATTCATCATTAGGATTGTAAATTCCAAAAATAGATCCTGTGGAGACAACTGCATCAATGTTTGAGGATCCATCCAGTGGATCAAAGACAACAACGTAGTTTCCATAATAGCTCTCCTCTACAGCCACAAGAATGTCCTCTTATTTTGAAGCAATAATTCCTATTCTGCCACTTGACCACTTAATCTCCAATTATCAAGTCGACTAATCACTCAATATAAGTCTCTGAGCTATCATCTAAGCACCTAACAACAAAAAAACACACTAAAGTCGAGACTCAGTGCCCAAGGCACCCAACTAAATGGAGGAGGAGCCCACATGAGACTAATCTCTTCTTATCAAGATAAGGCCAAGTCTCTGCTTATCAACCTGAGTCTACAATGCCAAACCATACATACAACACAAGTTTAAGCACGAATCCCAAGTGCCAAGTGTTACTCATGATTTTGGTCATCATGATGATGTATTGATGATGGTGTACTCAGGCTCTTCATTAGAACTTTCTCCTGAGAAAAGTTACCTTCATCTCCTTCCAGAAATCACATTTTTGAGGAAGGTTCGCAGGCTATTAATACATTTGCCTGCGAGAATGCATGATTCTTGTAGGCTGCCTTAAGCCAGAGTGCAAGAAGTTCGCACTGTGTGTAACTACTAGGGTGCGAACACTTTCTAAAGAAGGGAAAAAGATGAATTCTTGAAGCTTCTAGAAGGGAATCTTCTAGAAGGGAATCTTCTAGAAGGATGATATGACATTCGAATGGTTATCTAAGTACTGGATTTCCTGATATTTTGGGATCATTCTTATCCAAGTAACTAATTCATTCTCTCCTATATATTGAGGGGATTCTCATGGAAAAGGTTAGAAGCAAACAAGGTTAAGTGTGACATTGGAGAATTAGTGAAAGATTGTGTGAAGGACTGAAGCTACATCAGCGGGACTCCAGCAAGTTTATCAAAGGTGGTTGATCTTATTCATACAAGTGAGCAAGTGTGTGTGTCAGAGCTAAGGGCCATTGAAAGGAAGTTTGCAACATCAAGGTTCAGGTTGTAATCTTTACTTTCCATCAATATGATACAGTAATGTGTCCCTTTCCCATAAAGTTAGTTCTACTTTATTGTATAACTCCTTGATCATATACATAGATTGACTGTTGAATAGATTGTGCTTTCTTCACTTTGGTTGGTTTGTATTGTTTTGATCTTGACTGTACGAGAGCACTGGAGTGAAGCAGGAGCAACAAAGACCAAAGGAAGTGATCATAAGGTATGTTCTTTAATCGTGTCTCCTAGTACATTCAATAGTTAAAATCTAGGGAAAGAGTATCATTTTGTCTTGCTTTGTTCTAGATCCAGGTGGATCTAGGGAGATCGGTTTGTGTCCGCACTTACGGATTTATCCAATAACACCAAGACATGAGGGGACGAGCCCACAAGGAACCCAAAAGGAAGTGCATTGCACAACAATAGAATTACTCCAAGATATGTTGGAATATCTGTTGCAAATAGCCGGTCTACCAAGGCACCCATAGCAGTTGCATTTTGATTATACACTCAGTGAGACTTGACCCCCGCACCTCGGCATGCCATAGATACAAATCATACGTCAACCACTCAAAACCAGAAGATAAACCCACATACTCAAAACTAGAAGATAAACCCGCATCAAAGAGACCATATAATTGAAATAATACTCCCTCTAATAACCACCAACAATATGCAAATGTTGACATGCTTGCACAGTATGCCTGGTGACATCCCCTCTAAATTACCTAGAATTTCAAACGCCAACTTCTGTAAAGTCAAAAACCATATAGTGAACACATTGTCCATTTCTCAATTTGTGCATTCGATTTGTGCGTGTCATAGCACTGATCTCATGAAGACCAAGCGGTCGTGCTAATCGATTAACCAGGAGCATATAATATAAAATCAATACCCTACAGAATCCAATGAACTTACAGATGGAAATTCGAGCAAGGTGCGACTTTCATCTGATGCTTCTTTGGCATCGCAAAGAGGACTCCTATTATTTTTGTACAGAACATTCAGACGAAACAGAGAAAGGCTCATTTAAAACAATCTTAAGAACAGTTGTAACACAACGACAAAAAAAAAAAAGACATAAAGCAACAAAACAAGCATCATGAAAAAAAAAAAAAAAACGTGGGCGAGGATGTGAAGTTCAAAATGCATTCTTCCTGCGCTGCATCGACCCTAGCCAATAGAAGATCCAGTGGCACTTCCACTTATACAAGCGCAATCCGTGGACACGAGAAAGAGATTACATATGACCTTTTCGACTTCAGAACAATTGTGGGAGCCAAAGCCAGCGCACAAACCCCGTTTAAAAAAAAAAATGCTTCCTTTGGAAAAGGTCATATGCGCACCAGCCCCCAACCACAACACAAGTTAAGCATACATAATAGCCAAGTTAGCAGCCAATTGAATTCACGTTCCTATGATAAATGCAACAGTAACTGGCAGGTGAGGCTACACATTCAGAGAGGCATAGCACTCGATGTTTAAAAGCCACTGTCATACAAAGGGAAAAGATCAAACACATGATACACAAGCCCAACGCACAACGCCAAACTCCATTTCGTAGAAGAGTATGACCCCAGCCGCCCCAATGACTACAAGGAGTACCGACGGGAGCGACGCTGCCAGGTTGCCGAGGTGGAGATGCGCAGGGAGCTAGAGCGTCACCTCCATTTTCATACAAACGGAGAACCATAAACCACAAAAATTACACAATATAGCACCAACCCATGCAAAAAAAAATAAAAAAATAAAAAAAAAAAACATTATCTAGGTTAGTTACATAAAAATCTAGAAAACCCATTTAAATCTCAAGTAGGACCCCAAAAGAAATCAGACAACTATATTATGATGAAGAAGCTCCCTCATCTAAAATATTAAGAAAACCATAAATAAGATGAGACCAAGGCTACTGCACGCTGTACAAACCAAAAAAAAAAAATGCTATACGAAGGGAGAAACCCACAAAGCAAATCCTAGCGCCAAACGCCAAACCCATGGCTCCACACCCATCGAGAGAGAGAGAGCCATAGCTCAACGGCCAAGGCCGAGGGAGGAATCAAACCCTTGGCCGTGCCTAAACTCCCTCCTTCAACCTCTCCCTCCAAAAGCACCAGACGACCGAGCAAATGAGAAAGGAATGGTGGCGTTTAGGGTTTAAATGATAACTTTTTTTTTATTATTTTTTGGAAATAAGGAGCAACACGTGGATCGCATGCAAGGTCTAGGCCTGCGAGGTAAGTTTTTAATATATTTTCTATTTCATTTTTTTTTTAGTTAAATTCTTATATCCAAAAAAAATAAAATAATAAACAATTCTATAGTTTAGATAAATTAAATAAATTAGATTTTATTTTAAATTAGGGGGTTCAAAATTTAAATTAATTAATTAAAACTACATATTTATATAAAAAAAAATGTTACTTAAGGGGGGTGATATGGGTTTTGAACCCACAACCACCCACCAAGCCCAAGCCTTAAGAAATGACCAAACACCAATGCACCACACATATCACTTTTATAAATAAATTCACATATAAATAGTTTAATTATCAATAGTAGCAAAGTACTATCCTGAAGAATAATCTCCGATTATCCAAGTGCCAAGCTCATGACACCGTACACACAACTCATCGATCCAAGCGCCAAGTCCCTCCACTCCATTCCACCAGTCAAAGTCAAACACTAAGCTTCAATGCATCGCCTCAGGCTCACTAGATCATACGACCACAAGTTAGGAAGCAATACATAACCACAGCGCACAAGCGCTAAGTTCCAATGCCGAAAGCCACTCTACAATCCTTAAAGACTCGTACCTACAGCCACTGAGACATGAAATTCAACACATATGTACAACGCGCCAAGGAAATCTCACGAGTCAAGCATCGAAGGATATTTAGTTGTAAGCGAAAAGTTTAAAGGACTTAGACTAGGACAAGCAGGAAGGAGGCGACATACACACTAGAAAAGTAAGCTAGAGGAATTGGCGAGTATGGCGCAAGGCTAGCATAACTACCGGGAAAGGGAGTCAATAGTTTTCTTAGGTGAAGAAATCAAGCTTAGATGCTTAATCCTAACTCAGCCAATCCCCTAAAGAGAGTAACATCTGTTTACAGACAAGTAAAGAAAAACTTACGCCCAACCCTATTTCTAGTTTGAGTAGCACCAATTTGAAACATCCTTGAACTCACCCTGACAACTTTGGTTGATGCAGGTTAAATCATACAGGATGGTTAGGACTCGATGGAATCGAGGCAGGGGAGCATCGTCGCAGGCACCTCCAACAACACCACCACCATCGCCGGAACTAGCTCTCATACTACGCTCGTTGGAGGCCATAAATGAAACTTTAAAGGGGTGACAACCAACAGGGACCGAGGTGGAACCCCCACCATATGGAATAGGTAATCCAGAAGAGTTGAGGGATTCAGGGGGAGGACCTCCACCTGAAGACATCACTCGAGAATTTCAGAAGATCAAACTTCCAGAGTTTGCCGGGGGTCGCGCCAGTGAACGCGCGGAAGCATGGTTGGAAGGCATGACAAGGTGTTTTGCCTTAAGGGACTATGCGTCTAACTGAAAAGAGAAGATAGCAATTTTTCAGTTAAGAGGCATCGCCTTGAATTGGTGGGGCAACCTGGAAAGACAACTGCATCTTACCCCAGACACAGTATCTTAGGAACTTTTCAAGGAGAGGTTCCGAAGGAAATATCTGCCAGCTTATTATGAGGAACAACAGGTAGGGGCGTTTCATGCCTTAGTACAGGGAAACAGAACTGTAGAAGAATATGAGATCAGATTTATGGAATTGGTCAAATATGTTTCATATATGGATAATGAACAACGACAGGTAGAACGCTTCATCTATGGATTGAACCCTAAGATAAGAGTTATGGTGCGGATGTGGAAATCGTCTTCGGTAGCGGAAGCTGTGGAAAATTCACATTATGCGAAGGAACACATGAACTTAACCCGGGGTACAAGACCAACATTTCCACATCATCCTGGATTCGTCGGGAAGGCCCCTAAGAAATTTCCCAGGGGAGGGGGCTCAAGGCCACCTCCATATGGTAACAGAGTCGCACCAAGGACAGTAACCGCAGGGATTTCAATGGCAGCGAGTGCAACATCTCGTTCTTCACCAACGACACAGACAGGTCCACGACCATCTCAGGGAACAAATAGTAGGGGCAAGGGTTCCAGGGGAAGGAACTTGTTTTAGAGACAATCACATAACAGTGCACAGGTTCAATCTTGTGTTACCTGTTGGGGGTACGGAGGACCCCATTACTAGCATGACTGCCCAGAGTTACAATTAGGGTTCATGCATAGAGAAAGAAAGGCACCGATGGGAAGCGCAAGTAGCATCCACTAGATTTATGTAACGATTAATAATCGCCAGGCCGAACATCAATCCATGGTGGTGGAGTCATCAGGTACGCTAAATCATATCAACGTTAAGATTTTATTTGATTCTGGTGCTACAGATAGTTTCATTTCACCATCTGCATTATAAAATAGTGGGTTGGCAACCTACGAGCACGATGAATTTAAACAAGTCGAGATGGCTTCGAGGGAAAAACAAGTGGTAGGACCTAGCATTGATAATTGTATAGTAGACCTGGGAGTGTGTACTACTAGGTTGAAGGTATATGTCACTGCTCTCAGGGCATACGACCTAATCATTGGAATGGATTGGTTAGAAGCTCATCGAGCTTTGGTAGATTGCTTTGCAAAAAGGGTGCTTTGTGTTGACGATGAGGGAAGACCAGTTGAGATACAGGGTGTACGGAGAAAGGTGTCATTACACTTTATCTCAACTATGAAGGTTAAGTGATGCTTGGGGCAAGGGTGTCGACTATATGTAGTGGAAGCAGTGAATGAAAGGAAGGGGCCCTCATTAGATCAGTACCCAGTGTTGTCAGAATTTAAGGATGTTTTTCTGAACGAGTTGCCAGGGTTACCTCTTGAGAGGGAGCTTGATTTTTCTATTGAGCTAAAACCTGGTGCAGAGCCAATTTCCAAGACTCCGTATCGGATGACAGTGCTAGAAATTTGTGAATTGCAAATGCAGTTGAAAGAGTTACTGGACTTAGGGCTAATAAGGCCCAATGTCTCACCTTGGGGTGCACCAGTAATTTTTGTAAAGAAGAAGGATGGATCCTTACGACTGTGTATAGACTACAGGGACTTGAATCGTGTTACAATGAAAAATAGGTACCCAATTCCATGAATAGATGACCTCTTCGATCAGATGAAAGGAGTAGCGGCATTCTCAAAGATCGATTTGCGATCAGGGTATCATTAGTTAAGGATTAAGGAAGGTGATATTCCAAAAACTGCCTTTCGAACTCAGTTTGGACATTACAAGTTTGTCGTAGTACCTTTCGGATTGACCAATGTGCCAGCAGTATTCATGAGCCTCATGAACGACGTATTTCAGAAGTACTTAGATCGATTTGTACAAGTCTTTCTAGATGACATCCTCATCTATTCCAAGAACGAAAGAGAACATGATGAATACTTACAAGTAGTGTTGTCCTACCTTAGAGAGAACAAATTGTATGGAAATTTGTCAAAGTGTTCCTTCTTCCAGAAAGAGATTCACTATTTAGGTCATATCATTTTCGACGAAGGAATCTCTGTGGACCCAGAAAAGGTAAAGGCCATTATGGAGTTGCCAGTGCCGAAAAATTCCCATGAGGTGAGAAGCTTCATGGGGCTAGCAGGTTATTATCAAAGATTTGTGGAAGGATTATCCAAAATAGCGAAACCCATCACCACTTTGCAGCGCAAGGGGGTCAGGTATGAATGGACAGAAGAATGTGATAGTGCATTCATTGAGCTTAAGAGGTTACTAACTAGTGCACCAATTCTACGAGTGCCGGATATGGAAAAGGACTTCACCGTCTGCACGGATGCCTCGAAGCAAGGGTTGGGGGCCATGCTAATGCAGGATGAAGGAGTGATAGCTTATGCATAAAGAAAGTTGAAGAAACACGAAGAGCTATACGCGACTCATGATTTAGAGTTGGCAGTTGTAATGATAGTCTTGAAACTTTGGAGGCACTATCTTGTAGGGCAAAACTTTGAGCTCAAAATGGACCATCAAAGTTTAAAACATCTCTTCACTCAAAGGGATTTGAATGCCAGGCAAAGGAGATGGAGTGTGTTTATGAGTGAGTACGATTTTGGTATTTCGTACATCAAGGGAAAATAAAATGTGGTCATAGATGCCTTGAGTAGGAGACCACGTATCTTCTCCTTGATACCCTTAAAAGTCAATCTGAGGGAACATGTGTTGACGCAACTCCAAGGAGATAGTTGGTATTTAAAGGTTACTTCAAACCTCCAGAGTGGAAGGTGATTAGATCCAAAGTATGAAGGATATAGTCTGGAAGCAAACAGACTGTTAAGATATCGAGGAAGGATGTACATCCCTGAGAATGGGGATATTCAAATCATCATACTGAAGGAAGCCCATAGAGCACTTTATTGTGCGCATCCGGGTGTGAAGAAGATGTACGTAGACATGAGGAAGCTCTTCTTCTGGGTAGGCATGAAGCATGATGTAGTCCATTTCGTCGCCAAATGCCTAGAATGTCAGCAAGTGAAAGCCAACCACCATCACTCGACAGGCCTCCTACAACCACATGATGTTCCTATGTCCAAATGGGAAGTCATTTCTATGGATTTTGTTGTGGGGTTGCCGCTCACATCTCATAGACACAATGCCATTCTTGTGAT
>JZKD02S1742618.1:17306-27966 GCA_000966675.3 Picea glauca
GAAAAGGGGTGACGATAGGGACGAATATTGGGAGGAAGGCTTCTTGGGACAAGGGGAATGGAATGATCATGAGCACCATGGGAAGGAGGGATTCCCTGGGGGGTGGAAAAAAAAAACTTGATGTTTAGAGAGGATGGAATGGAGGTCATGCGACACAGAGGGTGTCTCAGTTTCTTGTATGGCATGGAGTTGGGAAATAACGCTAGAATGACCTTTTTAATGCAGCTTTTCCATGCGATGGGAACTAATGATATCTGGGGAAATGACGATGATGCCTTGGAACTTATATTGTTGGACCTCTTGGTCGAATTTCATGGTTAATTCCTTAAAATCCATGAGAATGGGGCACAAAGTCCTTAGCCATTCTTCACCCAACACAATGTCACAACCGCCCATATCGATAGAAAATATATGAGATTTCAGGTGGTAGTCACCAATTTGGAGACACACATTTACACAACACCCTCCACATCTCATGGACTTTCCATTGGCAATCATGATTTGGAAATGATTGACTGCACGGATATAGCAATTAGTTTCTCGGGAAATGCAGTGATGAATAAAATTATGGGTGCTTCTACTATCAGCAAGAATGATGACCTTCCTATGCTTGATGTAACTAATGAGCTTGAGGTTTTGGGGAGTAGAGAATCTAGTGAGAGAATTTAGGGAAATGACCGGTTCTACTTTGGGAGGGTTTGAGGGAGGGGTTATGTTAGTGGGTTCAAGTGACACAGACACAAGGGGAGATTCAACATCATCTTCCGAAACATCCTCCGATATGGCCATAAAAAACATTTGTTCCTTACACTTATGTCGCAAAAAATATTTGTCATCACAATTAACAAAGGCCTTTGAGTTGGCGTTCAACTATTTTAACCCTGGTCAATTTTTGGATCTTTAGTGGAGTAGAAGGAGGATTGAGATTTACTGGTTTAGTGCGAGAAATAAAGGAGGGTTTTCAGTTTTGAGAAGAGACAACTCGTTGTGCTTCCTTATCTCTTTTAGTAGCCTCCACCCAACTCTAAGTTCGATCCATGAGGACATGGGCACGAATCTCATCATTGAGGCCACTGATAAAACATTCTCAGAAAAAAGCATCACACATGCCCTCTGTACGAAAAGTCAGCCACTCAAAAGAAGCTATAAAGTCTTCCACTATGCCAAATTGTTTCAACTTTGTCAAACCACCTAAATGGTTGGTGTCAGTGTCAAAGCATTCATAAATCTCTACCACAAAGTGTGTCCAAGCAACATACCCTTGGTGAGAAGTTTTTCTCCATTGCCACCATTGCCAACGTTCTTGATCTAGATGGAGAACACCATACCAGAGTTTGGCCAACTCATTCGTAATGTCATACAAAGATAAATAATGTTCCATTTGAGTTACCCAGCCAGTGGGATCCAAGCCATCAAATTTGGTCACATCCACATGTGGAAGGCCTAGGTCACGTTGAAAGTAACGGGGCTGAAAATTATGGGAATGAGAGGCAGTTTCACCTTCGGTATGCAAAGGTGGGTCGGATAAGGGAGGATCTGCAGGGATATGCATCTTGGTGCATATCATCGTAGTGACAGATTCAAGATGGGTAGTAATGTCTTGTTTGAGGTCTTGTTTGAGTTCCTCGATTGAGGTGACGATGGAGGAATGCATGTTTTTATTGATAATGTAAATATTGGCACTGAGTTGTCTCACTTCTTGTTGGGTCACTGTGAAATTATAGTGCAAGGTATTGAAGCGAGCTTCCAAGTCTTGGCTATGGTTATGGGCCATGATGATGAGGGAATCGAAAAGGGGTGGGTGGGGTCAAAATTTTTTCTGAAAAATGAGAGGGTGATAAGGGCGAAGAGAGAAATACAATGGAATAGGTCTCAAATAATGGTGCCAAAAGGATCCGACTGAGTTTTATTTTTTATTTTTTACACATGTGGAGTTATATTCCGATCTGAAGAATACTGCAGTGATGAAATGCCCAAATTCTTAATCAGGAAGAAAGGTGTAGTAATTTGGAAACTCGAATGTAAGAGACATAGTTGCGTGGCAATAGATATTGTCTGTTTTTTTTTTGTTTTCTTCCCCAAAGGTTAGGTATTCAAGAGTTCTACAGACAAGGGTTTTCCCTGTGCTATATATCTCTGATATACGTGTGAGGTCCAATAGTAGTACTCGACCCAATATCTCATAGAACCAACTAAGGAGGCTAGACCATGCCCTTAGTTGTACTACCCGACTACCCAAGTACTAGAGAGTACCTTCCCGAGTGATGTTCTCGATGGCACTATAGCAGTCAAGTGGTTGATCAGTTTATCTATGGAGGGATTTAGGAAATCTAGGTCGATCCGTATACAGGTGTTGTCTAATGTGCTACCACTCGAAGGGGAAACAACAAGGGTTACAAGGGTGGTCAAAAGATGTGTGCTTAAGTATCACTTGTATTTCCTGTGTGTATGAATCCCTGACTGTGGGTTTATGTGTATAATGACAGATCTCTATAGCTTAAAGACACCAGAATACGTTTGTACCCTGAAAAAAAATTAATCCACAATTTTTTGCCGACGAAGGTGCTCTGATACCACTTGTAATATTCCAGATATAAAAAGTATGCAAAACATAAATAAATAGCTATAAATCGCATATGAACAACAATATAACTAGAACAACACCACAATAATACCAAAATGATACCAAAATAACACCAAAAAGAGCACTTTGATTACTATGAGTAATGTTCACTTGCCTCTTTGAGGGGGAAACCTCCAAGAAAGTAGATCTCTATTACAATAATATCCAAGACAAAATTTCTCATACCCTCGACTCTTATTTATACTAAATATGCCTATCAAAAGAACTATCTAGAGGAATATCCTTCTAGAAGAGAAAGATTCTATTGGGTCTTCTTACATTGGACTTATTCTTTCTTATTTCTAGACCTTATTAATATTGATCTATTGATCTTTATTACATCAAAATATAGTATTCTACTTACATGAGGGGTTAGGTCCCTAACATAATCCCTCCAAACCTTCCCTTTGTCAAACTTGTCCTTAGGATGCTTTCCCAAGACACAACCTGAACAAAATCCATATGAGAAATTGATATGAGGAAGACCTGTGAGCACATCCTGCATGTTTAGTTGTTGAAGATAGAGAAAGTTGAGATGGCCAAACCACTCATGTCATAGCTTGCTCACAGAATATGAAAGGGTGAACAAAGAAGCAAAATGAGAATTAGGTAAAAAATGAGAGAAATCATTCAAGTGAGACTCATGATCAGACTTACCAACTACAAGAAGTGCATTATATTCAAGATCCTTGATGGTGACTACATATGGAGTGAACTCAACTTTTCTTCCATTATTGGAAATTTGATAGATTGAGAGAAGGTTGGATGACATATTAAGCACACAAAATACATCCTCAAAAGTACTAGTTCTAGCATCAACAAAACCTTTCCCCATGACATATGTAGGAGAGTCATCCCTAATGAGAATGTGGGGCATTGAACAACGCTCCAACAAAGAAAATTGTTCTCTAACAGAACCCGTGTGATGTGATGCATCTGAGTCAAGAATCCATTACTGAGAAGAATCTATAGTAGAAACAAGTGCAATTTCTTTTCTTTTTCCTGATCTGGAAAAAGGAATAGAGGATTGTTGTGAAGGAGAAATATTAATGTTGTTCTTTTTAGAATATTTTCCAACTCGTCGATCTACTTCTTATGACAATAATGTTCCTCATGACCAACCTTCTTGTAGTAACCACAAGTTGGCATATCCTTCTTTTGAGAATTCCCCTTTGAATAAGAGGATTTGGAGTCTTCTTTTTGGGAATACAATGACCGTGCTTGATCTTTCTTTGACTTCTTCTGGGAGTTATTTTGTTTCTTGTCTAATTTTTCCTAAATTTTTTTGTCCCTTCAGCTGACAAACCAATAAATCCTAAGACTGAGATGGCTTAAGGAAACCCATGGAAAGAAGCTTCCCCTGCTAATGCATTAACATCTTTGAAAATGAAGAAAAATAAGGCATTGTATATGCATATCCCATAGTCAACCTATGAGTGTGAAATATAGAAACAAATGCAACATATTTAGGTCCAAGTTTATGTCCTTTTTCTCTACACCACATGATTTAAATTGGGATCTTAGGTCATTAACCTTTGTTACATAATCCTAGGTGTTTTCAAAAGGCTTAGGATCAATACTGATTAGTTCATTATCAAGTTGATATTCTCGAACTTCATCTATTTCCCCATAGAGAATTTTTATTTTTTCCCATGCATCATGTGAATTTGTACAACCATCATCAAGTTGAGACATTATATCAAGGGAAACTAGACTCCTAAGACAACCAAGAGATTTTGTTTGTTCTATCAACCAGAGTACCTTTTCCTTGTCATCTGTGGGTTTGGTTACCTATTGTTCAACATAATGTGTATATCCATGTTGCATTAAGAAATTCCATGCATTTTGATGCCATGTGTTGTAGTTGTATGGTGTTAGAAATGGAAATTTAAAGTTACCCATTTGTGAAGGAAAAAATAACACTAGTAGAAAAAGGTGCACAAGCACAATCACACTAAGAGACCCCCCACGAATCACTCAATCAAGGATCCCCCCCAAGAAAAATGATTTATCACTTTATATTAGTGTGGTTACAATTGCCACTAGTAGGAGAACACTGAGTGGACTTGACTTCAATGCCTTTACAAACCCTTAAAAAATGAGTAGGTGTTGAAAGTACAATTTTTAAACAACATAAAGTGAAATAAACAACACCACTTCGAAGTACAGAAAAAATCATGCACTTTCAAAAAAAGAATCACCTCGATTCAATGTCATATGCAAAACATATGAGCCTTTGAAGTTCTCAAAATGAGAACTACGTACTGTCACCTGTGAAATTATGAAAATTATAGAAAATTGATTCACCAAAATCAGAAATTATCTACACCAGTGCGAAGAGCACACAAAATTAGCCCAAATGAAAAAAAAAATCGCTCGAGAAAAGGAGGCTAGAATCCAGAGAGATGAGCCTGCAAATTTTGTCCTCAAAACCCAACCTATGACTAGAGAGGGGGTAGGAAATTCAAAATTCATCTTTTTCCAAATTTAGCGGAGATGTCGCCAAACTAGAGAAACTGCCAACTATAGAAACCTACAGATAAATTAAAAAATATTCCAAACTTAGTGGAATTGTCACCAAACTTAGCGAAACCACCAACTGTAGAAACCTCCAAATAAATTTAAAAATATGCCAAATTTAGTGGAACCATCGCCAAACTTAGCAAAACCGCCAACTGTAGAAACCTCAAGATAAACTAAAAAACCTCACCAAATTTAGTGAAGTTGTCACCAAACTTAGTGAAACCACCAACTATAAAAACCTTTAGATAAATTAAAAAACTTTGCCAAATTTAGTGAAATTGATGCCAAACTTAAAGAAACCACCAATTATATAAAAATGTAGATAAATTAGAGAGATCGCCAAATTTAGCACAAATGCAACCAAACTAAAGTGCAAGTTGCGGGTTCATATGACTCCCTGGGAAAAAGCATTTGCCTCTTCGGACAATTTTTCATAAAATCGACGAATGGACAATCGATCTTAGGGGTTTCAAACCTTTTGAATGAAACCAGAGGGTTAGATTTGACTCAAAATGCTTCAAAATGGTGGCTCCCTGCCGGATCTAACAATGAACCTTTGACTTCAAACCCTTGTATATTTGGCCTCCAGTGTCCAACTAGAACAAAATGAAAGGAAAATATGGTTATCTCAGTTTCTTTGGACTTAATGGTGAGATCAAAATATCTCTATTGTTTTACCAAAAACATCCATTTGAGACTAGTTTTTGGACTAGTAAGAAAACCTAACTTCCACATCCTGTAACTCCAAAATTATAGTGGACTAGAATATCAAATTTTGACACGATGTACTTCACTCTGTCTTATTTACATCCTAGAAACTTTGATCCTTGAAAATTTCCCCCAAAAAATAGAATGAAAATGGTAATATGGCTTATTTGAAGGAGACAAACCCAAGGATCATTCTCTTTGATGCAAAATATTTGTACCAAATACTAAAGATTGCATAATAAACCAAATTACACATAATTCACACAAGATGTGAATGTGGAGCACAACTCCAAAAATGATAATAGAGATGAGTTTCATAATAACTCATCAAATAGGGGAACCTTGTCCAACTACTTCAATGCATTCATATATATAAATCGCATGTTTCTCTCCATAATGACTATATCGACCTCTATATGTACATATTCTCACTCATTGCATATATGGGCTCTTAATTAGGTTGACACCATTACATTTACAATTACTCGATTACATACACATTTAACCCCATATATGTCATCCTTGGGATCATATTAAACATGATGATGATGTTTTATGCACAAATATGCTTATTGAACAACTAATTGCTACAACCTTTTTCCAAAAGAAAAATCACACAAAATTGTATTAGGGAATAATTTTTTTACATTGACAGATCAAAAGATCAATGAAGCTAGTTCTTTCGGGACTAAAAATCCTCACTTCACAATCTAAAATCTTGATCTCGACTTCCAATAAAGGTAGGAGCAACTGATTACATCATGGATGTAGCTCCAAGCTAGGACTAATAATAAGAAAATAATATCACTATACCAAAACAACGGTTTTGAACTCTCGTCCCAAAATATACATATCAACCACGCACAACAGAAAAAACTAATTGCTACAACCTACGATGTTCAAGATTCATACAAATGAATAAAGTGATATCCATAAGAGATTACATCTCCCCAATTTAAAAATACAATGGCAGATAATTCAATATTAATTTGCTTGAATGGAAGGTACAAAATTACCCAATTTTTTCTATAAAACTTACTATCTTGTGTGATTCACCTAGTTTTTAAGTTATGTCTATCAAGGGGTCACTTAGTAAAAAACATTTAAAATAGGTTGTTTCATGAACTTATAAAATTGATCCGATTTTTAGAAAGTATCACATCCTCTTATTTCTTGTCCCCTAGTTGTAAATCCATTCATAAATAGTCTTTTATGGACATTTCATCAATTTACGATCAAACATTATATGATTGATCAAAATTGTATGCTCCCACATAATTTTAAAATCCCCAACCCCTATTTATTAATACTTATACCAAAATATATATTGTTAAAATTAAATGATGCAGGAGCATCTGAACCAAATGATTTATTTTGACCCAAAAGGTAAAAAACCTTTACTAAGGGAGTTGGTTCCCTAATTGTTCATTTTTGTTATGTAATAAATCTCTCGAATACCTCTAGGAGGAATCAAGGATATTTCTGTTAGCTAGGAGGTTGGGTGGTTTCTTAATTATAGATGATTAGAGGATTTTTAGTGATCAGGTTGTTGAGACAACTGAGGCTCAATCAGACTTAAATATATGTACTTGTATTGAGCAAAGGGTTGGTTGATTGATTGGTTGGTTGGATGTAAGGGGACAAACACTAATTATGAAGATGATACAAACTTGAATATAATTACCAATGAATGATTGATTCTCCTTCAGATCTCTGTGTGTATATTGTTGTTGTCGTAGGGTTGATAAATCTCTGTTTGTGAATTCTAGTTTAACCTTGTGGTATTGATCCATGCACCCATGAGAGAATGAGAGAGTTTCTTTTTTAGTGTTGACAGGTAGATTCGTGAGACGATTTGCAGGGAAGAAGCAAATTATTTGTAGAGGGAGTGATCATCGCAGAGGAAGAACACGAACCGTTCATCTCTCAGAAAGAAAAAATGCCAACCGTCTAATTCATTGGAAGATTGGTCAATGATCGGATCAAATTGTGACTATTGGATATACAAGTGTCAGATCAAGGGTTGATAATTATTGCGGAGATCAAAGGTGAAATTAACTGGCGTGCTATTTGGAATCCCACAATCCACCAACTTCGTAGATCTTTTCAGGGTGGACGATCAATGACCAGGATTAAAACAGATCAAGGTGAGCACTTTTCCCATTACATAGATCCAACTCTTCGATAAACCATGTGCTACTCGAGGTTCCACAATCATTGTGAACCGTCGATCTCAGGATGAACGATGGGTATACCTGCAAGAAAACCACATGTTAACGCTGCATAGATTTGAACTGAGATTGATCCTGTGGGTGATCTGCAAGTTTGTCTTGGATCCTATCGGGAGTTTAGTAAGGATATGGCAGGGTTAACTTCGGCCTTACATTAGTTTGGTATCAAAGAAAACCAATTTCTCTCGATAAGTGAACCATGCCACCAAGGAGGTGAAGTGGGATTCCTCTTGGTAGAGGTCGATCTAAGGCAGCATGAGATGATGCTTTATTAGAGGAATTGAGGAGGATGAACATTAGAATGGATGCCATGGAGATGAACCAGAGAAGAAATAATGAAGCTGGTTATATCAGTGATGAAGCAGAGGCTCAATCTTCTGAAGATGAAGAAAAAGAGACACAAGATGAAAGAATATTCAGAGTGTTGGCAAAGGCTAGTAGCAGACCAAAGGTAGATGTTCCTATGTATGATGGAAATCAAAATGTGGATGATATAATGGACTGGATCAACACCATGGATAAATATTTTGACTTTGAATAGGTTGAAGATGTGAAGAAGGTGAAGTATTGCAGCTACCAGACTGAAGGGACATGCAACCATCTGGTGGGATGAGTTGCAGATACACAAATAGAGGAAAGGCAAGTCAAAGATTAATCAATGGGATAAGATGGTGAACAAAATAAAAGGTAAATTTATGCCCAAATACTACTAGTTGAACCTGTTTAAGCAATTATAGAACCTTAGGCAGAAAGGAATGACAGTTAAGGAGTATACAGAGGAATTATATAGGTTGAATATCATGGATGGACACATAGAAGGAGATATGGAGAAGGTGGATGGATATATTAAGGTTTTCAGATACGGAATTCAAGATGAGATAGGGATGTTGATTCTTAGGACTATTGAGGATGCATATCAAGCAAATTTGAAATCTAAAGAGAATATTGCAAGGAAGCAAAGTCAAAGGAATAGAGAGAGAAGTACAATTCATGGCAGAGGATCTGCTAGTGGAGGAAGAATCCAGATTATAAAAGGTGAAGGAGAAAGCTCAGGAATCCAATCACCAAGAAGAGGTTATTCCAGGGATAGAATATTTTTCTTCAGAGGAAGAGGCAGAGGAAGAGAAATCATATGTTATACATCTAGTGAATTAGGACACATGTCATGGGAATGTCCTAAGAATAAATCAACAAACCAAAGGAATGTAAATGTAGAAGAAGCAAGGGAAGAACCAACAAATTTAGTAGTTGAACCAGAGCTCCTGAGATAGGAGATTCATTGATGTTGAAAAGGGTCTTGGTTAAGGAAGAAAAGGAAGTGATTGAACCGGATTAGAGGAAAATCTTGTTCATGATTGTGTAATATTCCCAAGCCATTATGCCTAGAACATCATGGTTTTGGGTGTCTTTTTAAACTTTTCTGGTTGCGGTATTTTGTCAAACACTTTGCTTGCAGTTACACTTAGGGTTTTACTGATGTGTTTATATGTGTGTTTGCAACAATAACAAGAAGATACAATCATGGGACATGCCTCAACCATATGCAATATGATAGACAAGACAAAACATCTCAATTATGCTTTTATTCATGAAATAGAAGAACCTGCTACAATGAAGATGCTGATCTGGAATGCTCAATAGATGGCTCCAATATAGAAGTATGAGTTGCTAAAAAAGGATATCTATAATACAAAATAAGACTCCAAAGGCTAGATAATAAATGGAGACCAATTCCAAGTAGATTTGGGCCATATGAAGTGCCAAATCCTTAGTTGAATGATGCCATGTCCTGTTGGAAAGCTGAATCTCCTCACAATTTGGCCCTGCTGCAAAAGGTGTCCAATCACCCCAAGAAATATTCTAAACAGTATATTGTGTGATGTCAAGAACAACCCAACTACCTGAATCTCCAAGATCCCTCTCAAACCCTATGGATATGAACCTCCTCCAATGTATGGTGCACCTCTCTGGATGCCTGAAACCCTAATAATTCATCCTCTCTCCTAGAGACCTCCAACAACTCCACCAATCCCTAGAATGATATATCGGGGAACGACAATGAAAACCCAGGTGCTCAACTAGGAAAAATACCTACTAGATTATTAGATCTAGCTATCCTCCAAGATGTGGTGTGCCCTCCTCTTGGGAAATCATCCCACTCTCAATATGAATGAATCCACCACCAAAACACCTCCGAAGTCCACCAAGAATAATTCTATGACACCTGCAAAGGAAACCCAATACCTGTAATTCCCAAAATCACTTCTCCTGAGAGAGGACGAATCCTCCCTCAATGGATGGTGCCCTCCTCTTGCTAGAAACCCTAACTGGTGCACCCTCTCTCTCTCTGCCCCTGCAACTGATGTAGAATCCTCCTGTAACTGAGTATATCTAGAACTAGAATGGTGTGGGAGAGTATTGCATCTCTAAGACCAAGCTTGAGACAAGCTAGGCGGAATATTTCACCACTGAATCGTCCTCTAGGGTTTGTTAAGTCAAAACCCTCAAAACCCCCAATGTTGGGCTCACTAGCTAAAATCCAGATATCAAAAGATGATCATACATGAATGAATGA
>JZKD02S1742618.1:28016-41282 GCA_000966675.3 Picea glauca
CTTGTGGCTTCCCTGGCCACTGAAAGTCACTTCTCGTCATCCTATCCTGTAGTTTTGTTCCTCTCGATTCCAAGTATAGTGCCAAAAATGACCTCTTCAGTGAATTTAATTGACTTATAGCCAAAAATACTCAAAACCATGGAAATCGTTGGAATGCCATGGAACCAAATCCAATCTATGTGGAAGGGCTCGTAATGATGAGGATGAGAAATTCAAGATGGATCCCACAATGCCTCTCAATAACCCGTGTACTCACTATAACATCCATCTGGCTACTCTGGTCATCATAAACCTCTGCGTTGTGATGATGTCCCAAAGTGGGGACATTATAGTCCTCCCTGTTATAAGATTGCTTTTCCTCAAGAAATAACCAAATCCCCTCAAATAAAATACCAAGATCCCATGTCCACCTATGGGATACACAGTAGAACCCATCCAGAGATAAACACTCATACACTCTATCCCCTAGGTCCCATATCAAGTCATGAACGACTAGCCCCTGGGAAGCATAACCCTAAAATACACCAACTTTGGGAGTCTCCTGCATCTGACACATGGCCTCATCTCGAAATGAATCCATCCTCCAAGTCTCTACCAAGATCCATACGGCCTCCATTAACTGCACATGTTGATGTCAGAATGAGGTGTTGTAAGACCTCCGTGAGACACCCACAAGTGATGCACTCTTCTTAACATTAAAGCTCAATGGAAAGTTAGAACAACATCCCCCTGAAAAGGTCCCATGCTAACCTCTTTCGAAAATCACCCAGTTGGCCCTACACTACTCTGACCATGACTGTCTGCCCCCTGCATACATACTGAATCCTCCTCTCCTGGGTCCTCCAGCTGAAATGCCTATGACCATTGGACCTGTTGTCCAAAAACTATATCTGTAAAGACACCTTTGTAGAAGAAGTACATGTCCAACCATCTCCATGCCCGATCATAATGATCAAGATAGAGAAACTGCCTCGCCCCATAGGGAAATTCCCTATAGGCCCACTCCAAAACAACCCAAGGTGGAGTATGTGGCTCTCTGGTGCAACCTGGGTCATCAGGTAGTGGAACATCTTGCTAACAAAATGAACTCCTAGATCCCATGGAAAACTTGGAAGTTTATCACTTCCAGTCTTCGTTGGCTACTCCTGTGTCAGACTGATCACTAACAAAAATCCCCCATGCTCATCCTCATGAGTATCTGTATCTGTGTCAACCTCTGGGTTGTCTGCTATCATCTGACCTATGATGTTCATCATCACACACAAAGCCTCAACTGTTTTCCCATCCCGACCCACCTCTGTCCTGCTGTATGTCGTAAAGGCACTCATGTCTGGTGGTTTCATCCTAACCACACTCCATGTCTCATCTCCCATGCAACTACTGATACTACGAAGGTGATCTCTCATTTCTATGGGATACTACAAAGGAGAGGCATATACATGCTCCCCGAAGTGTGTCTCCTCCTTGCACATCAATACACCCCTATGGATCTCACTGTAAACCTCGACATGTCTCTATGAGTCATCACTCACCACTGTGTGCTCTTGCATACTCAGGTAGTCCCTTGTATACCCCCGCAACATCATGGATCATGGGTGTAATAATATATCAACGTCTACATGAAGGTCAATCCCTCTCGGGACACAAATGGAAGTATCATCAAAACTGCCCCTGGCTCTGAAGCCCCCATGTGTAGGTGAGTTCCTGACTGTCTCAAATATCCTCTCATGCACCCCCAGACTGTAACTCTCCATAGTCATTGGTGATCTTATGCACACCTCAGGCTCCTCCATCAACTGATACTCCTCTTCCAGACCACCACCATCCTCCAGTGATGTGACTAAATGATGTATATGGGTGTCTACCAAGATAGGTGAAGTGGATCTCTGACGAATATCTTCAAGGAGCTCCTCTGATTCTTGAAGGGTTGTATGTGTGCCTCTCAAGAATCCTCGAGTGATCTCCAACTCTTGATTAAGTCAATCCACCTCTAAATCCTACTCCCTCAAGGCTCTGTGATACATCTCACCAATCCCCAATAGGTAGTCCCTGTCTGTCAACAACTGTTGGAAGTCAGACCTCATCACAAACATTCTCTCTAAGAGAGTATGAAATTCATCTATGGAAAATGCCTCATATGAACTATCATGTGTCATTGATGCCCTCCAACAACAATCGGCCATCAATGCGCCCGGTGGCTTCCATGATCATATCCTCACTGACTCTCAGTTGTCATGTCAAGTAGTGTGACTCCTGATCATAGTCATGTTGAGGTGCCACCTCATATCCCTCACTGCTAGTGTCAATTCTAGAATCCCCAAAAACACCCTCTGCATAAGATAATATGTTGAACTTCCCACTATCTATTGAGCTATTGGGTCCTCTTGTATGCCACTGCACCCCATCACTAGGTGTTATCTCCCTCTGAATCACATTGTATCCTATGTGAACAGGCATATCCTCTTGTGCACTCACTCTGCTACTATCATATGCACCTGGATCCCATGTAGATGTGTCCAGACATGTGTTATGGTCATCTTGACCAATAAAGAGTACATCCTCATCAATGCAGGCTGATCCTGGAAGTAAGTGCTCCATCAACCTGTCAGCATCCACAACCTTCTCAACTAATGGAGTCTCCAAAAATTGTGAATCAATCTCCTCATGTCGATCTGTATGTGTAAGGTCAACTATCTGTATGTCATGTATCTCCTCCTGGATCGGTGGATATACATGTATGTGGTGTGCATCCCTCACACAAGGCTCCTCAATCATATATGGCATGCCACTGATATCCTCTTGTGATGTGGCTATCATGGATGTCTGAAAAGACGACAGATGTGTCAGAGCCACCATAGGAGGTTGGTCATTTGTAGGTGTTAACATGTGTGAGTCCTCACTAGTGCCACCACTCTGTTGGGGTGTAAGTTCATCAACACCATGTGATATGTCTGCTGAAGTACTGGTGCGATCATCCTGTCCACCTGACTGTCTATCTACTATACAAGGGTCACTATCCTCCTCAAGTATGCTAAAATCATCATCCTTTGTGAAAGAGTCACTATCACTAGTCCCTATGCAAGAGTCACTCTCATCATCGGAATGCTCCAGATAAGCATCAATAGATCCATCCTCACATTCCCCATCATCACTGTCATAGTGCACCTCAATAATATGCTTCTTACCCTTACCCCTACACCTATGATCTGGTTCCCAAGGCACCTTGCAAATTTAGCAAAGTTGCATGCTCCTAATGGGTGTGGGGTTTCTAATGGGTGTGGGGTTCCTTTGGAAGGATGCTCTGTTTTCCTCCCTTTCCTTGAGCCAACATGAAATCTTATTTTTTCTCCAACTAGGATTTTTATAGGATAGGAACCATTGGAATGTTATTAGCCCTTTGAAATTATTGATGGTTTCATATTCCCTCTCACACTCCTCAATCTTGTTAACAATATCCATCTCCTCTTATGGAAGACCCTCCTATGGCTCTGCATGCATGTGCTAATTCCCACTAGTTGGCAGGAATCTAAGCTCGAATACCACTATAATGTTCTCAAGCCATTATTCCTTGAACATCACAATTTTGGGTGTCTTTTTAAACTTTTCTGGTTGTGGTATTTTTTCAAACACTTTTCTTACAATTATGCTTAGGGTTTTACTGATGTGTTTATATGTGTGTTTGCAACAATAACAAGAAGATACAATCATGGGACATACCTCAACCATATTCAATATGATAGACAATTCAAAACGTCTCAAATTTTATTTTATTCATGAAATAGAAGAACCTGCTACAATGAAGATGTTGAGTTGGAATGCTCAATAGATGGCTCCAAGATAGAAGTATGAGCTTCTACAAAAAGATCCTGATAATACAAAACAAGCCTCCAAAGGCTGGATAAGAGATGGAGACCAATTCCAAGTAGATCTGGGCCGTATGAAGTGCCAAATCCCCAGCTGAATGATGTTGCGTCCTGCTGGAAAGCTGAAGCTCCTCACAGTTTGTCCCTGCTGCCAAAGGTGTCCAATCACCCCAAGAAATATTTCAAACGGTAGATCGGGTGATGGAAAGAACAACCCAGGTACCCAAATCTCTAATATCCCTCTCAAACCCTATGGATCTGAACCTCGTCCAATGTATGGTGTGCCCCTTTGGATGCCTAAAACCCTAATAATTTATCCTCTCTCCTAGAGACCTCCAACAGCTCCACCAATCCACTAGAATGATAGATCAAGGCATGACAATGAAAACCCAGGTGCTCAACTAGGAAAAATACCTACTAGATCCTTAGATCTAGCTATCCTCCAAGATGTGCTGCACCCTCCTCTTGGGAAATCGTCCCACTCTCAATACGAATGAATCCACCACCAAACACCTCTAGAGTCCACCAAGAATAATGCTATGACACTTGCAAAGGAAACCCAATACTTGGAATTCCAAAAATCACTTCTCCTTAGCTAGGTCGAATCCTCCCTCAATGGATGGTGTGCCCCTCTTGCTAGAAACCCTAACTGGTGCACCCTCTCTCTCTTTTCCCCTGCAACTGATGTAGAATACTCCTGCAACTGAGTAGATCTGGAACTAGAATGGTGTGGGAGAGTATTGCATCTCCGGGACCAAGCTTGGGAGAAGCTAGGTGGAATCTTTCACCATCGAATCGTCCTTTAGGGTTTGTTAAGTCAAAACCCTCAAAACCCCCAATGTTGGGCTCACTAGCTAAAATCCAGATATCAAAATATGATCATACATGAATGAATGAGAAGAGGCCCTTGCCTTTCCTTTATACTTTTTTCTCCCCTTGTCCCTCCAAAGTGAATTTCATTTTATTAATATTTAATTAATTAATTAAATCACTTTAATTAATTAATTAATTAACCTTTTTACCTCTAAAAAACACCTTATCTCTCCTTGTGGCGTCCCTGGCCATTGAAAGTCACTTATCATCATCCTATCTTGTAGTGTTGTTCCTCCTGATTCAAATGAGCTATTACACTAAGAGGTTCCTCCAAGTATAGTGCCCAAAATGACCTCTTTAGTGAATTTAATTGACTTATAGCCAAAAATACTCAAAACCATGGAAATCGTTGGAATGTCATGGAACCAAAGCCAATCTATGTGGAATGGCTCATAATGATGAAATAGGATGAGCAATGCAAGATGGACCCCACAATGGCTCTCAATAACCCATGTACTTGCTATAACATCCATCTCGCTACTCTGGTCATCATAAACCTCTGCACTATGATGATGTCCCAAAGTGGGGACATTACAGATTGTATGCAAGTCAAGAGGTAAGTGTTGCCAAGTGGTCATAGACAATGGGAGTACATATAATTTGGTTTCCACAGAGATGGTATAGAAGTTGGGATTGAAGAGGATGGCACATCCCACTCCCTACAGAGTGTCCTGGTTGCAGAAAGGACATCAACTCTTGGTGAATGAGCAGTGTAAGGTGTAACTACAAATTGGTAACTATAAATATGTGGTGTTATGTGATATAATTCCAATAGATGTATGGCATGTTCTGTTGGGAAGACCTTGGAAATATGACAGGAAATCCATTCATAATGGTAGAAGGAATACTTACTTCTTAGAGAAAGATGGGAAGAAACATATGTTGTTTCCTTTGAAAGATGAGATAACTAAAGGTGAATCGGGACCTAGTATTCTATTGATGAGTCGAAAAGAACTATTGCAAGGAGTTAAGAAAGATGAAGATTACATTTTTCTCTAATTGGTAAGCCAAAGGTAATATTTACTACTACAAATTTAAATGACCTTCCTGAAGAATTTCAAGCTATGCTCGATGAGTTTGCTGATATTATAGTAGATGAACTTTCTAATACATTACCACCTGTAAGAAGTATCAGTCATCATATTGATCTGATACCTAGAGAAAGTTTTCCTAACAAAGTAGCCTATAGATTGACCCCTCAATAGAATGAGGAAATTAAGAAGGAGGTGCAAGAATTGTTGGATAAAGGACTGGTGAAGGAAATCTTGAGTCCATGTGTAGTACCAACATTACTTAGCTCAAATAAGGATGGAGGATGACGCATGTGCACTGATTCTAGGGATATCAACAAGATTACTATCAGGTATAAGTTTCCCTTACCCCAAATTGATGATTTGATGGATTGTTTATCTGGTTCAAGATACTTTTCAAAAATAGATTTAAAATGTGGCTATCATCATATAAGGATTAGAGAGGGGGGTGAATGGAAGATTGCTTTTAAAAAAAACAGTGGTGTCTATGAGTGCTTGGTGATGCCTTTTGGGCTCTCAAATGCACCAGGTATATTCATGAGATTAATGAATGAAGTACTGAAAGAATACATTGGGAAATTTGATATTGTTTATCTTGATGACATTCTAATTTACAGTCAGACTAAAGAGGAGCATTTGAAACATCTTAAGATGGTTTTGAGTAAACTGCAGAAGGAAAAGTTGCTGATAAATTTGAAGAAGTGTAGTTTCATGAAGAAGAAGTTGATATATCTAGGATTTGTTGTCTTTGAAGATGGATCCAAAAAAGGTATAGGAAATTATTGATTGGCCAACTCCAAGAAGCGTATATGAGGTAAAAAGATTCCATGGTCTTACAAGTTTTTACAGGAAATTTATTAGACGTTTCAGTCAGATTTGTGCACCCATAGTTGATATTGTCAAAGAGAGTAGACAACCATTTAAGTGGAATGAAGCAACTGATAGGAGTTTTGAATTATTGAAGAAAAAGATCATTGAAAATTGTTTTTTGGCTTTACCAAGTTTTGATAAAACTTTCCAAATTGAAACTGATGCTAGTGGGACAACAATGCAGCTCGTATTGAGTTGGGAGTAGAGACCAATTTAATACTTTAGTGAAAAATTGAATGAGGAAAAACATAAATATTCTTCATATGATAAAGAGTTTTATGCAGTTATCCAAGCACTTAAAAAGTGAAGGCATTATTTAATGCCTAAATAATTCATTTTATATACATATAATCATGCATTGTAGTTTATAACTAGTCAACACAAGCTGAACCAAAAACATGCTAAATGGGTGGAGTTTATGCAAGGTTTCACTTTTGTGATCAAACATATAAGTGGGAAATATAATAGATTTGTTGATGCTTTGAGCAGAGTAAATTCAATTTTACAAGAATTTAAAGTCAACACTTTAGGATTTGATGAATTGGTAGCAATGTATAAAGAGGATGCCTATTTTCAGGAAGTTTATGCAGCTTGTGAAAACCCTGTTTCCCACAACAGAGATCAATGGTTATACTACATTCTACAAGAAGGTATGTTGTTCGAAAATAGTAAGTTATGCATACCTAAGTGTTCCATGAGAGAAAATTTGATAAAGGAAAAGCATAGTGGAGAGTTGTCAGGACACTTTGGTCAGGACAAGACATATACTCAGGTAAGTAATTTTTATTATTGGCTAGGAATGCAGAATGATGTAAAGAAATTTGTGGAGAAGTGAAAGATATGTCAGCATGCAAAAGGGAGGAGTCAAAACAAAGGATTGTATCAGCCTTTACCTATCCCAAATAGACCTTGGGATTCTATCAGCATGGACATTGTTTTGGGTTTACCAAAAACTCGAAAGGAAAATGATTATATCTATGTTGTGGTAGATAGATTTTCAAAGATGGCTCTTTTTATTGCTTGTAAAAAGACTAATGATGCAACTAACATTCCATTTTTTTTTTTCTCATAAGTAGTAAGGTTGCATGGACTACCTATAAGCATTGTCTCTGATAGAGATACCAAGTTTGAAGGTCATTTCTGGAGGAAATTATGGAGAAAGTTGGGTACAAACTTTAACTTCAGTTCAACATATCACCCTCAAAAGGATGGGAAAACAGAATTAGTAAACATAAGTTTAGGGAATATTTTGAGAAGCTTGGTGTATGAGAAGCCAAAGCAATGGGATCAATTGCTTGCCCAAGCAAAATTTGTTTATAATGATTCTCCAAATAGAAATACATGCATGATTCCATTTCACATAGCTTATGGAATGCATCCAAGGGGAGTATATGAACTGAGAAATCTGGGAAAACAAGAAATGAGGAGTGCTGGTGGTGAATATTTTGCAGCCATCATACAGGAAATGCAAGAGAATGTCAAGCAAAAACTATAAGAGAGCAGTGGAAAATACAAGCAAAGAGATGATATGAAAAGAAGGCAAGTGGATTTTCATGTTGGTGACTTGGTCATGGTATATTTGAGAAAAGAAAGGTTTCCTGTAGGGACATATAACAATTTGAAGCCAAAGAAAATGGGCCTTGCATAATACTGAGTATATTTTCTGCAAATGCATATGAGGTGGAACTTCCAGATGATATTGGAATATCTCCAATATTCAATGTGGTAGACTTGTATCCCTTCAAGGAATCAGAAAGTGGAACAACAGATGAACCTGTAGGTGAGGAAAATCAGATCAAATGGGAAGAACAATTACCTAAGAAGAAACAATGAGAAATTGAGAAAAGTTTAGACAAAAGGATGACAAAGAAAACCAGAGGCAAGGAATATTTTCAGTATTTGGTGAAATGGAAGGGTCAGCCAGCAGAGGATTCTACTTGGATGACAACAACAGAGGTTCAGAAGTATAATTTTGATCCTGAAATCATGATCAACAGTTCTTTCTTCCTCGGGAGTATGATGCAAGAGCATATGAACCAAATGATCTCTTTTGACCTAAAAGGTTAAAAACCTTTACTAAGGGAGTTGGTTCCCTAATTGTTCATTTTTGTTAAGTAATAAATCTCTTGAATACCTCTAGGAGGAATCGAGGATATTTATGTTAGCTAGGAGGTTGGGTGGTTTCTTAATTATAGATGATTAGAGGATTTTTAGTGATCAGGTTATTGAGACAATCGAGGCTCAATTGGGCTTAAATCTATGTAATTGTATTAAACAAAGGGTTGGTTTATTGACCGGTTGGTTGGATGTAAGGGGACGAACATTGATTTTGAAGATGATATAAACTTGAATAGAATTACCAGTGACCGATTGATTATCCTTTAGATCTTTGTGTGTATATTGTTGTTATCGTAGGGTTGAGACATATTTGTTTGTGAATTCTATTTTAACCCTGTGGTATTGATCTATGAACCCATGAGAGAATGAGAGAGTTTCCTTTTGAGTGTTGACAGATAGAGTTGTGAGACGATCTGTAGGGAAGAAGTGAATTTTGTGTGGAGGGAGTGATCATCGCAGAGGAATAATGCGAACCGTCCATCTCTCAGAAATAACAAACGCCAACCGTCTGATTCATTGGAAGAATGGTCAACGATCAGATCAAATTGTGACCGTTGGATATACAAGCATTAGATCAAGGGTTGGGAATCATTGCAAAGATCCTAGGAGAAATTAACTGGTGCACTATTTGGAATCCTGCAATCCACCAACTCCATAGATCTTGTCGAGGTGGGAAATCAATGGCTAGGATTAAAACAGATCAGGGTGAGCACTTTTCCCACTGCAAATATCTAACTCTCCAACTCGAGGTTCCACAATCGTTATGAACCATCGATATTAGGACGAATGATGGGTGTACCAACAAGAAACCCACACATTAACAATGTGTAGATTTGAACTGAGATTTTAACTGAGATGTGAGTCCGACTTGGCTCCTGTCGGGATTTTAGTAAGGATCTAGCAGGTTTAAATTCGGCCTTGCATCATTAAATACCATGTGTATGACTAATATACTTACTATAATTCTAGTGTGACTCCTATAATGTCAATTATTTTGTAAACTGGCCTTACTTGTCCGTTTTGGTAGTAGGATCTAATTTATTTTTATTCCACTAACAATTTGCATATTTTAATGGTTCAAAGTTAGTTTTAGTATGTTGATTTCTTCATCACATGAACGTCTCTAGCATATAATTGGTTGGAAGGATAACAACAATGTGGGAAATAGGGAATACCAATTTATAAGATGTATACCATTCCACCAATTTGTTAGCATTTTTTAGTTGTATCTATTTTTTCATTTTGTATATATGTGTATATTTTCAATTTGGTTTTCTTCCTCAAAGCACAATGACTTGACAATCCCTTTTGCATATCCATAATCATCAATACATTTATGTGTGGAAGTTGGCTCATTGGTAACCATCAATATTTTCTTCTATAATTTTTTTGTTGAATTGTTATGGAATTTTTTGCTTTATAATCAAGTTGTTTATTTACAAGTTGATTTTCTCTTTATAACCCTAGAAGATCCATATCTATTTTATGAAAGATTGATTTTTTCTCTCTCCTTGAAAGATCCATTATCTATTCCAAAAATTATGAAATGTTGATAAGCTCCTTATCTCCTTGAACAATCCATAAATCCATTATCTATGACCTTAAACTTATGAATTAATATCATATATGATGAAAATCCCAAATTTTTTTATGAAATGCTTCTTATCTCCTTGAAAAATCCATTACCATAATTTTGAAGACCTTAAACTTATGAAGTAATATAATATATGACAGAAATCATTTATTATATTTATTATGCATTCCTTAGTTTATGGTTTTTTTTTTAAATTGTCATAATTTTGAAGACCTTACACTTATGAAGTAATATAACATATGATGGAAATCATTTATTATATTTATTATGTATTCTTACAGTTTATGGTTTTTTTTTAAATGTGAATGCTATTAATTTATAATGATAATAAATAACAATTTAATTTTAAAGTTTAAATTTAACCAATGGATAAATTGATATATAAATATGACCAACAATAAGTAGGAAATATTTCATTTTAATAAATATATTGTTAACTTTTGAAGATGCAGATTTATAAATACATTATAACAACATATTATATATATATGTGTGTGTGTGGCGAATTTTAATTTATACATTGAAAGTGAAATTACAAATTATAATAAAAAATTGCAACTTATATCATGGTTTAATATGTTAAATGTTAATTGATTTATCTAATATTATAATCTGTGATTAATTAATAATTTTATTAAATTATTATTATGATGTTTCTTATTATTATATTTTAGTTATATGGAAATCACCACTCATATTAATACTATTTTTATATTAATAATTTATCTGTTTAATTTTTAAAGTTTTTAAAATTTTGGATTTTTAATTTATTTTTCAAAATTAATAATATTTTAATTATAGTAAAAACAATCCCAGTCAATTTGTTTATGGATTTAGAAATATATAGTGAGTATGCATTATCAGTGATCAATAGGACTACTTGGATAGTATTTAAACAAAGAGATGTGACAAAATAATCATAACAAACATACTTATAAATTATTAGATCCAATTACCTTAGTCCATAAAATTATCTCTTCTAACCCTTCACGAAGAAATTTATCTCTTCCAAATCTTCTGGGGATATTCTATGGAATATCTAGCTAATAATTACAAGTCGTTCTTCAATAGTTTAGTGAAATAGAATATCAGTTAGAGTTATGAGGTTTCCTATTTTAATCTCTAACTATTGATAAATGCATTATTTGTACAACCATTTTTTCTCCTCTGCACTTGGTCGGAGGAGTGGAGGATAAAATGTTGGAAATATATATATTTATGCCAATGGTGTTATTTTAAGGGATGATTCTTCTGATTCTTCTGATTCAAAACTTTCCATCTGTTCATTGGCAATTGACAAATCTCCTCCCTCCATGCATCTTTCTCCCTCTCTCCCTCACCGACTCCAAACAAAGACTTTTCACCATGTGTCTTTATCCCTCACCGACTCTAAACGAAAATTGTTCAATAGGCGACAACTTCAATGTTTCTTTTGGTCGATAGCCTGGACTTGACACCAACACACTACCACATGGGTTGCTAGGGATTCTTCTCAGGCATATCACTTTCCTGAATGAAGCATGACCAACCTCACACACTTACTTTACGCCACAGTTGGGTTTTCCATTATTGAAGGGGCTCGTTGCATAGGGCAACGCTAGATTCTATCAACATTTTTTTAATGTACAACCATTTTTTCATCCTGGGCGAAGGGAATTCTTCTTCTCAGCTTCACATTTTTCCATTCCGGGCAAAGGGAATTCTTCTTCTCAACTTCACATTTGATTCATGATGAAAGGTCCAGGAGATTTAATGGTCGTTGTTGTAGGAATTTTGTCTGTTGCGCTTTGTTTTCGGCCGGATCACTTCATGGAGAGTGAGTTTTTTACTTTGTTAGGGTTTGTGGGTTAGGCTAATTTATATTTATATGAAATGGGTATTTTATAAAACAACCCAAAATGAAGGAATAGATGTAGCTTTTCTCCCCTCCTTGTTGATCTCTAAATGAATGGGTCTTCATTTTTCTTGTAGTTTACATTTTTTTCCTTAAATTGTTTTTCTTACAGCTGATGCGCATTTCACATTTGATTATACTTCTAAACATGTTAGTTTCTTCTTTTAAATATTTTGTCATAGAACAAAATGAAGGATCTTGATAGTTCTCAACAAGCTCATGAGGCATGTCATCTGTCTTATTGCAGTAAATTGTGAATGAGGATGCAAAGAGAATGTGCATATTTTTTCTTTCAAATTTATAACATTAAATGGATTTGGAGATAAAAACAATTACAGTCAAGTGTTTATTGGTATATTCTTCGATGATGAAAAGTATCTCCATGTTCATAAAATTTTACTCATTGTTTGATTTACAAAGTTGAGTGTTGATTGAAATCATATACTTTTAAATTAGGAAGGATTTTTTCAATAATTTATATGATTTATATAATTGATTTTAATATAATGATATTTATTATTCTAAATGACTTATGATAAAATCTATGATTTTTTACTTCTAATATGAATATAAACAAGGGTTGCATGGCATCTTAGTCCCTGCCAAGTAAATTTGGAAATGAAGATGATAGTTAACACCCTATAATTATTGATGTCAATGATGATTACTTTGAAACATGAATAATATGCTAACAAATGAGTTAGTTTCATAATCTTAAAAGAAATCAACTTCTTCAAAGAATTCGACATAGAATCACAAGGGAGGGAGAAATCCTTATTGCTCCATGATGACACATAGTTTATAAATTTGTCATAACCGATACTGGACAAAATATCTTACCATGATTTTATGTTAATGTAGTTTCCATATAGTTTTGGGATTAACCTGAATTTCCTTCTAGTTAAGCTAAGCAAGCCAAATGCAAATCTTATTTAAAAAATAAAAAATAAAAATAAACATTTCACATTTTATATATATTATTTTACTATCTTAACATATATATTATAAAACATAATATACATT
>JZKD02S1742618.1:42745-60723 GCA_000966675.3 Picea glauca
AACATTACATTTTACAATCAAATTTAAAATATAAAGAAAATAAATGTCAACTCAATAGCAAACTCATTGCTATAGTCTTGCTTTGGCATGGACTAATAAAAAAACTTTTTATAATATCCTTTTTTTAAATCATATTTGAGTGACATTATGGCAAGATGTTATAAAAACATAAGTAAATAAATGGAATAATAAAGTGGATGAGGTTAAATAATTTGACATAAAATTTATAATAGAATTATAGGTAATATTTTTCAATATTTTCTATCATTTGAATGATATTATGGTAAATTGTTTTCAAAACATAAATAGGTAGTTAAGGTTTAATGGTTGAATATATTTTTTAAACTTAAATTCTTTAATAAAATTTAAAAGTTTTCTATTAAAATTTACAAAAATCATAATTTATTTATTAAAATTATTTTCCAATGTCGAACTAAAAGTTTTCCTTTGGACATATTCTAAATTTTTTTGGAATGAATTATGCTTTGATATTTAAGTGGTATGTATGTTTTGGAGATTTTAATTTGTATAGAAGGATAGATAGGAGTGTCTTATTTATTATATAAGGAAGGAACAACAACTACCTATGAAAGCAAACATCAAATGTGTCTTTGAAAAGACTTTGTCTAGCATTTTGGGCCTCCATTTCTCTCTTATCTATTAGATGTATGAAATACGAGCTACCTTGAACTCGTCCCTCCTAATTCCATGTGCTATGTCCATGGAAAATGAGTATTACTCTCTTTGTTGATTCTACTCCGCTTTGTCTTCTTATTTTCTCTCAAAGTCCACATTCAAAACCTTATATGTTCCCCTAAATTCAAATATGTTTCTTCTTATTAGATAAAACCATGAAACATATCCTCCATTGGACTCCTTGCCATGATAATGAGTAAGGAAAATCCCCTTTTTTTGTTGAAGACCCTCACTCCATCTTCATCTTCTACAATGTTGTGAGTATTGAACAACTAGTGTGGCAACAATAATGATTCAAATGGAATCGAGAGTCATCTAACAATGCATTGTGTATGTCTCTCAGGCCTATGGTTGGGTGAAAATATTGCTACATTGTCTATGGTTAAACGAGCACACCTACTTTTCTAACATCCTCTACTTTCATATATCCTTGAAAGAGTTACAATGTTTTTCAAAGTTAACCTTCAGAGAGAAAAACAATAGGATAATGAAAGGGATCCATCAAAGTCATATGGGTGGTGATTGTATTCGACCTCCCCTCAACCTAATATGTAGATTGTGATGTAGATACAGGTGCACTTCCATAAGAAAGCCAATATCAACTAAAATAGGAAGGTTGGGCATTTGAGCTTATTGTTGATCCTAGTGAAGTGAGTCGATGTTATGATGTTTATACTTTATACAAGAAGCAAAGAAAAGGAGGTCAAGCTAATAGATAAATGGGTGTCAGAGTTTCAACAAGGTTGGGCATTGGAGCTACATTTGATCCTAATAAAGTGAGTCAAGAGCAAGTAATACATGAAGGTTGGGAATTGGAGCTACTACTAGCTCTAATGAAGTCAAACAACACTAGGATGTTTATACTTCATACATGAAGAAAAAGGGATCAAGTTGTCATACATAAATGAGTTCCAAAGCTTCAATAGGATAGTTTAATTCTATCCTCCTTTTTACTGGTACTTGGATAATGTTGTGTAATGCCAACAATTTGTAGGAATTTCCAAGTGCCTCGTAACATGATATTTTTCAAAGCATCACCTGTGAAGTTCACGAATTGTAACAATTACCCATTTCAAATGGATTATATAGTACAAAGCATCACCTGTGAAGTTCAAAAATTATAACAGTTACCCATTTCAAATGAATTATACAGTACATGGCTTAAAAAATTTCTCCTCAATTCTTTTCATGTATCATTACCTACTCCAACCCCTTGAATTTCTCAGTAGAATGCACAACCAAGACATATTTCCCCTGTTAGAGGTGGATATCATTGCCCATATCCATTGTTTCCTCTAGGGATTACACCAGGAATGTTTTGAAAAATGACAAATAGGAAGTGGGTGCCTTACCCCCATCCCCCCACCTTGATCACTCTAGATATCCGACAATGGTTCTTATACTTTCATATATACTAGAAAGAGTTTCACAGTTTTTCAATTTAATCCTTTAAAGAGTTAGAAAAAATTATCTGATGCAATAGAGGATGATGAAAGGGAGCCAGCCAAGTTGTTCATGTGGTGATTGTATTCGACCTCCACCTAATGTGTAGGTTGTGATGCAGATACCAGTACACTTCATGATGGAGGCCAAGATCATCTAGTACATGGAGAAGGTGGGAAAGTGGGAATATTTCCCATCCTAGTGAAGTGAGTCAGTATTATGATTTTTATACTTCATACATGATGCAAAGGATATCAAGCTATATACATCAATGAGTGTCAAAGCTTCAACAAGGTTGGGCATTGGAGTTTATGTTGATCTTAACAAAGTGAGTGAGAGCGAGGATCAACTAGTACATGAAGGTTGGGCATTAGAGATATTTTTGATGTTGGCCATATGTTTGGAATGTTTACAGCTCTTGTTTATTGTATTGAGGTTATAGACCGTTATGCACAACTGCCACATTTTTATATTTTTCTTATGCTTAAAAATTAGTGGTAGGTGTTTTGGGATTGGCATTTGAAGTGGTTAGATTTTTAAATATTATGCATGATATCTTGGAGATGATGAGCTAGACATGGCTCTTTCAGTAATTGTAGTTGTAATTTGGAAATAACTTTGTCATGACAATTTAAAAATAAAATGGAGCATATAAAGTGACATTATGACTTGCAAGTGCCACACCTCTGGCTCTTTCATATGTTCTTAGTTGGGTTATTGGTTGGAAGATGAGCTAACTGGGACTGATTATTTTAAATCAAGTTTCGTTTTATTTGAATTGACATAATTCATGTACAAGATTTTATTTGGAAAACTAGATGGGACTTACTAGTGTTATGCTCTAGGGTATTGGCATACTACTAGATGGCATTTTTGGGTCAGGATCTAGATCCATTGTTTTAGTGTGAGTATGATATGCTCATTGAAGTCATCATGAAAATATTACTATTAATAGTACTTCATTTCTTGAAATCGTGTTTTATACTTCAAACTTTAACTGAATGTCTGTTGTTATTTTAGAGGAAATGTTGGACTTCTTGGTATCACTATAGTAGGCAGCCAACATGTTGTGCAAATATCAACTGGTTTTATGATATCATTTTCAATATTTGGTTGATGACTCATTTTTCCTTGTGAGGTATATATTTACTTGGTTTGAGAGAAATTTATGCTACACTCACAACTTCTGACTCTCTCTACGTAAAATTTGCTCATTGTGATGTCATGTTCCAAAGGCTCCAAACAAATAATAGGGTTTCTCTCATCTTCTAGTTTCTCTTCCAGAATCCTCCCAATCTCGCCACAGTAGAAAATAAAGAAGCTAAAATCAATAATAAAAGCATATTTGTCCCCATCATGAACCAATCAATTGGGTTTAGGGGGGCAAGCTTAAATCCTCCTTCCTTGTGAGTGAATCTCTAGATGCATGGTTTTTTTAATGGACAAGGAAGAAATGTATTTACTTGTTTGAGAGAAATGTTCATAATATTGTTCATAGTCCTTCATATTAATGTATTTTTGTATATACTGACATTTAGGGAAATGGGAGGTCTTTTTGCATCAATAACATTTCCCATATTTGTTGCATTATATGGTGTGCTCTCTATGCTAGTTGGTAAGTGGTTTCAATCAATCTGAATAAAATAAAATATATTTGGAATTTTAGGTATGTGGGTAAAATTCAAAACATTCAGAGGGAATAGTCAGAATGAGGAGTTATACCATTCAAGATCAGGAAGTACCCACCTCCCCCCAACATGATTTTGAGGATATGTTGTACAATTTTGAGGGATGTCGTGGTGGGTAAAATTCAGAACATTCAGAGGGGATATTCGAAATGAGGAGTTATTCCATTCAATCTCAAGAATTCCCCCCCTCCCCCCAACATGATTTTGAGGATATTTTATACAATTGAATAATTCATGCCAAGAACCCCCTCCCCACAATATGATTTTGAGGATTTGTTGTATGATTGAATAATTCCTACCAAGAAATTGTTGAGGGAAGGTACCATTATGTTATTTCAAATTTTTTCATGAATTTGGATTTTCAATTCTAAGGAGATGGTGGCAGGCATGCGTCTCCCATTGATTGAGTCAAAAATCCAATGATTGCATCATCAATATTCTTGCAACTCATTTTGGAAGGAATACAAACAAGATGAGTCATCAATCTTCTTGCAACTCTTTTTGGAAGGAATACAAAATAGATGATGTGAGGGGTAGAGTGATAGTTGCAATGGAAATTCTTCTTTATCATAAACATCTAGTTTTGTCTCTAGTGTAACTTTTCCATTTTTTTATCATTATTATTCTTTTCAACACTTTGAAAGTGAGAGGAAATCACCTTTATTACTTTTTTTCATGTCACTTTACCTTTTGTTTTCCAACACAAAAAAAAAAAATATTCATTGTGTTCGACAATCATTTATATAATAAGAAAGCAAGCTACTAAGAACAAAGCTCTCATTGTATGAATTATCCTTATCTTTGGTATTATTTTAAGGGAACTTTACTTTGTAAATCAAAGTCTTTTTGCTAGGAAAAACTCAGTTGTGGTTTTATGAGATATTGCAAAAGATGCAAATAGAGTTTATACCTCTTCACTCTACAAATAAATTTCAAATTGTAATAATAATTTTGTTTTTTTATAAATAACTATTAGTACTTTGAAATATTTGTATGATAAATAAAATGGTTTGTGAATTTATGTAGGCAAAATTAGGTGTTTCATGGCCTTGAAGATATTGATTTCCGAACTATGATTTTTAGATATGGTGCACCGCAAGTTTTGGTTTTCATATTGAACCAAAGTGTTAAAAGGGGACTCTTATCCTGTCTAATTAAAACGTTTCAGGAAAAATTGTTACCCTCAAGTTAAATTTAAAAATCCATCCCCATAACCTAATGTTGCTCATTTTAACTTCTCTTAATGGCCTTGTTTTGGGGTATTTATCTCTTTATGGTTGGAAATCCATGTTACTTTTGTAGCTTATTCTTTACTTACTTTATTCTCTGTTGGAGGCAATGAAGTACTCGACATGATACTTGACACAATGGGCACAATAAACAAAACACAATCCTTGCAACTTTGGTAGCTTACTCTTTATTGTTTCTTCTATTCTGTGTTGGAGGCAATGTCTAGATAATATTATAAAAGTTATTAATTTTGACATTATCATTTCTGCTTTTATAAGCAAAAATACGCCTAAACTTGTGGAGCTTACCATTTAGATTTTCTTTGTCTCTATATTGTACGAATGGTTAAACGAGCTAAACAAGTTTCTGCCTTTTTTGGTAAAATACAGTTAATGTTTTCCTGAAATACCAAATGCCAAATACCAAAGCAAGGATTTAAGTTAATAAATTGTAGTTGGTGAAAGCTTTTGCAGTGTTACAATGTTGGTTATAACTCTACATAAACATTGCTTCATGTCTTCAACACATCCCTTGAAATAAAAAATACCAAAGAAGGGCTTAAGTTAATAAATTGCAATTGGTGAAAGCTTTTGCAGTGTTACAATATTTGTTATAACTCTACAGAAACAATGATTCATGTATTCAACACATCCTTGCACAAATTGCAATTGGTAAAATCTTTTGTAGTGTTACAATGTTTGTTATAACCCTATAGAAACAATGCTTCATGTAATCAACACATCCCTGCACTGCAAAAACATGTAGCTTACACTTCACTTTTTTTAAAGTTATAAAATGTGAAAGGTGTGAAAGGAAAAAATCTCTTATTCATTTACAACATGTAGCTTACATTTCACTTATTCATTTTTTTTAATTTTAAAAGTTAGATGTTTTAAAGACAAAATGCACTTGGTCGAACTAAATTGTTACATACTTAAATCTATCACATACCTAAAATACCAAAAATACCAAAGCAAGGCTTAAGTTAATAAATTGCAATTGGTGAAAGCTTTTGCAATGTTACAATGTTTGTTATATCACTACATAAACAATGCTTCTTGTCTCTAGTTAATCCCTAGATTAATCATAATAGATTATTGGATTGACATGCAACATGATTGGTTTCAACCTATAAATGATCTTAGTTACTCAAACTATTGTAGTTTCACCTTTTACATTTAATATGTATGTTCATTCTATTTTTTTTAATGAAAATGTGAGTAGCCATGATAGGAATAGATAGTGTCATTTTGAGATGGAAAATAGATAAAGTATTTAATTAAGGAGATATAGCTTCTACAATACCATGAAGTATGGTTGTTGGAAAAAACATGCACTTGACTTATTGTTATATCTTCAAGGCTACTTATTTTATGGAAAATATGTCATGATGATAAGATAAAAATTGTAACAGCTATGCATCTTTGGCAAGATATGGCATGGTGTTGTTTTAGTTGAATGTGTAGGAAGCTTCTTATTGATTCCAAGATTATTTTATTTCGGAATTGTTTTTCATAGTTTAGATTTATATAAACTCTCAAGGAAAAAGATATTAACACAAGATCCCAATCCTATTCTAGTGCAATATGTAACATTGTAAAAATTACAATGAGATTCAAATGGTAATCGTATAAGTGGTATGTTATACATGTAAAAAATAATAGTAGTGAACCTTTAACATAACGAGAGTATTATATACCAATTGAGAGTATTAATAAAGAAATGTAGAAAGTTTAAAATAAGAAACATAGTTCTCCTAATTATCTTGTCTTGTTGTTAAAGAAGGATTGACTGATACTTCAAGAAAGATGATCCAAATGCCACTTCTAGAGAGAAGGGTTAGTTGACACTTTTAGGGGAATCCTAGACAATCACTTGTTGTGAGAAGATGTAGTGGAGACTTCCTCAAAGGAGGATCAACTATTACTTCTTGGGAGAAGGGTGTGACAACACTACTAGGGAGAAGAGTCAAGTGACAATTCTAAGGAAAGAGGTTGACCATTTTTTTTAATCTAGGAAAATCAATAACTAGGTCGGGCTCATACTTGCATGACACAAGGTCGATTCTGACCCTAGGTGTGGCCATGCTGCCCCACATGAGAAAGACAATGCTTCATGTCTCCAACACAACTCTGCACTGCAAAAACAACATGTAGCTTACTCTTCACTTTTTTTTAAGTTATAAAATGTGAAATGTGTAAAAGGAAAAATGCTCTTATTCATTTTTAAAGTTAGATGTTTTAATGAGAAAATGCACTTGTTCATTTTTTAAATGTCTAAATGACGGACTAAATTATTACACCCCAAAATATATCAACAACACATGCTTTCACTTCAAAACACTTTGCGAAAATCAAATTAATTTTGAGATACTTTTATCAACCCCTAGTGAGATTCTTTTATATGTGTGTGTGTCTTGATTTCTTCTTTTTATATTTTGGTTCAAAGATTGGTTATTTTTACTCCCAAAGGTTACCCACTATGAATTGTTGACATGAAGAGAGATTTCATGCTCATTTAGGGTTTGACTAGGGTTCACTGCTTGATGGTCACATAAGGGTGGTCATCCAACTTGTAGACTAAATGCCAATGTGATATATTCCACATGGTCATTCAGAGAATTGTATACACTCATTGTGGTGGTTATTTCACTCTTAACATCAACTCATTTTGGCCTTGTAGGTCATACCAATGCCACTTCCAAAGTGATTTGATACTTGATTTGTGTTGTGGAATACAAATATCATAAGAGGACGACTTGTGCCCTTTATGGTCATAGTAAAATTTTGAACAAAGATCATTTGTCTTGATGGACTTTCAACATTCCATCGTTGTCTCTATTGTTCATTCCACAATATAAAATTTGTTTAAGAATAAAGAAAGGATACATATCTCTCTTTCCTTTGGTACTGTGTTCTTCATTGGTTTAATCAATAGAGGTGGAAATGGCAGGTTAAACAATTTTCCTTCCCGAAGGGTTTACTACTAGAAGGGGATTCCAAGAAATGAGAGGTTAAACCCTTTTCCTTCCCCAAATGTTTACTAGTAAAAGGGGATTCTAGGTTTTGAAAGGAGATGGTTATGGATTTGGAAATGAGATTTCATTTTCAACTTTCCTTTTGAATGGGGTCAAAATTTTCTTTTCCTCTTTTTAAAATCTCAGTTAGATTTTGGGTTCTATGAAAAAAAACAAAATTCATTGCAGATGCAAGGTTTCTATTTACCAACAAATGCCATTGCAAATGTAGGGTTTATGTCTTCCAAAACTTTTCATTGCATATTACAAGATTTTTAGACATGCAAGGGTTCTAGGGTTTATCAACTACCTATATTAGGCTTAGTCCTTTGTGCAAAGTTGTGGGTTCATTCTGTTTTTGTTAAGTTTTTTCTTCCTTGAAATATCTCCTAGGTTTTATTTCTAGTTGAAACTTGGATTCTATTCTAATGATACTGGAATTTTCTCATTTCATTTTTTTTTGGTTTTAAATCCAAAGGACTAACATTTTCCTCAACATAGTTAGTGATCTATTGTTGGAAGTTTGAAACACGATTTTCAATGACTGTTTAATTGACTACACTTTCCACATTAATATTGTTGAGACTATATCATATAAAAGATGGACCAAGGACCTCAATGGAACATAGTACCTAAAAGGTTACAATATTAAGTAATATTATGGAATTTAGGTGTTCAAGCTATCTCACTCTTATTTTATGACCACAATACAAGATCTCATCCCATCAAAATGAATTTTACTAATTCCACATTATGTAAAATTAAAATTTGATTGGGGTAACCATGAATAATCTTTAAAAAATCATCACATTAACGACCTAGAAATGGAAATGGAAATGAGGACAAAGTTTTTAGAGGTTAGGAAAATCAAACAATTTTGCAAGGTATCACAAGGAATGTCTCCACAATGAAGTAGATAATACTTCAACTATATTAGAAATCGGACAATGATAGATTGAAAAACAAAGGTTCAAATTTAAATTGGGGACAGATAAAGATATCACAAAAATGTACAAATTTGAATGTGAGATAGTTTTGAATCAATGTTTACCCTAGATAATGCTTGTATCTAAACTAATTAAGAAAAAACTTATAATAAATATTTAACCATGATCAAGTATTACCTCAAATTTGGTCAATTTTGATCAAGGGTAAGTTGTATTTAGGATGATAATTATTGGGCTCCCCATCAAACAATTACATGATGGATGTTTAGTTGATCAATACGAATTTCAATTTTGGTGAATCTCAATACATAAATGTCTAATATTGATCAAAATAAATTTAGATCGAGAATTAGATCCACTTTCTTGGTGGCAAGACATATTTTTATTTAGGATATCATTAATTTTTTCCACTCACAAAATGCATGTTGCAGGTCATAAGTCATAGGCTTGAATCTGGTAGAGTCACTTGGGGTTAAGTTTCAGTGAAAATTCAATTGGAAGATCAAACATTGCTCCACCAAATGGACCACGTGGAAAATTCATTTATACATGATTATAGATAACTCACAATAGACACCACACATTTTTATACTAATATATACATTCTTTGTTAACAACTCTTACTTTTTCGTTAGTATTTATTGTCAAGTAATTAAATTGTTACAATGTTTGAGAGTTTGATCATATTTCACCCTATTACCATTGATTTTTACCAGTTGTTTGAGTAGGAAAAACCCCTAATAGAAATAACAAATGGAAATATACCATTCTAAATAACCAGACAACCTACATAGCCTTTTTAGGAGTTGGCTCTTAAATTCTTATAAATACTTGGTTGTATGTTAGTTTGAGTTTTTTTACTTTGTAACATAAAGTTATAAAAGATAACACACAATGCATATGTTTACTTGTAAGTATTGTTAATCAAAGTGTGAGAATCAATTTTTGGATTGGTATCAATCTTAGTAACATAGAAAGGAAATAAGTTTTTGGATTGTTGTTGATAATGGTAACAAAGTGAAGAAGTTATCTTTCATATTGATTTTGATGGTATTATTAAAGGGAGTTAACAAACCTGTAATTAAGAAGGTATCATAAACACAGCAATGGTGTAAAGATACAAAAATGGTAGTCAAAACCCCTCTATTAAGAAGGCATTGCAAAGTGACCAATGATGTAAAAATAATAAGGAGTCAATAGCCTTGTAATTAAGAAAACATCACAAAGACAAAGATAACAATAGGGAACCAATAAGCTTGTAATTAAGAAGGAATCACAAAGACAGTCATAAAATGAAATCATAATAACATGCAATGAAATCCTCAACCAAATATATGTGAATTAAAATTTTAGAAAGCTTGCAATTAAGACTTAATCACAAAAATGTATACCCACAAAATTGAATTCATATTAACATGGAAAAAATATTTAACAAGGGACTTACTACCTTGATTTGTTGTAAAATTTCAGTTAAGGAAGGATTATAAAGATGGAGAACACAAATCTTACATGCACTTATAAACAATGTTAGTTCTAATAGTCAAAGGACTCATTAAGGATTAAAGGGGCCCACAAAGAACACATGGACCTTTACACAAATATGAACTAGTAGCCAAAAAGTATACTTTCTTCTTGGCGAACTAAGAAAAAATAAAATTTAGGAAATGGTGGTGAGCCTACTTGAAATAGAATTCACCTCCGAGTCGTCTTTGGTTCCCACATCAAAGGTCGTGTCTTCCTTCTCTTTTTATAGTCCCACCATTGCTTTTCATGGCAGCTAGGACTCGCTACTCCAACCTATCGGCGCATGACAATTCACACAATTATGTCAATGCTTGATAAATATAATTAATTCCTTCACCCCATTGTAGTTCCAAGTTCCAACTCCAATCTCTAATGCTATAGTCCCAACCATCCATTCAATCTGTGAATAATTTACACTCTTTTCCAAGCTACTACCTTTTTTAGTAACACTGGAAGCACATATGCCAATGATTGGATGATCAATTCGAGTCTCTAAATTCCCAGCATCACAAGAAGACTTACAACCTCTATGAGCAACAGATCATGCTTGTAGATTGAACTTATAGAGATCTTCTTGCAATGGCCACAGATCTTCCAAATAAAATATAACTACACTTCATCGTGATCCTTTGGCTCTTTGTGCCCACAACAATCACTCTTTTTCTTCAACCAAGTCCATGACATAAATATTTCTCTTCATGAATGAAAACATCTCTATTGAATGTTGCAACATTCATTTCCTTAATTTTTTTTGTCAGACCTCATGATTAATGTGCAGATCTATGAATATTGCAGTAAAATATTTGTGCATACATATCAAGGAAAAAACTTGACCCATCTAAAGGTCATATAAAGAGTTGTTGAATTCTGACTTATGATAATAAAAAAAATAGAACAGATTATCTGCCTCATATAAAGGCTTTGATATATCTACAAAGCTCCACGAATAGAGAAAACTAATTAATCCTCATTCAAATTTACGTGAAAATACATGAGTTCATGTGTACACTATAACCTGACATGCATGTTGGGAATCTTTCTCTCTCTCCATGAAGTTCATACTGTAGTCTTTGACTCAACACCACGTATGAATGTAGGGACAAATAATATAACCATGGGGGCCATACCCATAGTTCCCTGATATCTCCCCTCTTCAAGATTTGTTTCATGGCCAATGATTACTTTCCGTAGTTTAAGTGGTGAGCCCCTAGATCTAAAGTGGATATATATATATATATAGTAGCATGTAGCTCTGGTATAGGAACGTGGAATTTGTTCTCTATGTCAAGTCTAATCCATAGAGTCCATACCAAGTCATTTTCTTGATCTTTGGAATGTGATGGTGAGATGTTTGATCAATGAAAAAATCGACAGGTTCATATATCTACTTTACTTACTATGTCGCTCTTATCAAACCAGTAACTCCTCATTCAATTGAACTAGCTAAACTGAAGTGTTGGATTCTCAATAGTTCTTTGTGGGCTCTATATAGAATCCTTTGTGAGATTATATACTAGTGATTTTTTTTTAATGAAGTCATGTTGTATTCTACAAAGTTGTCCCCACATGATGTTAGTCACTTATGAGGTTATTTTTTCTTCAATTTGAGGTCACGAAGTATCTTATGGAGTTGTTTGTGCATGAAAAAGAAATTATAGCTTGCACCTTTCATTCTGGTTCTGGTTCTGACTTAATTACATAAGTAAGAAACTACCCGCATTGAATCCTATGGTGTGACCCTAGGCCAGTGCATGTAAAGGAGTCAGATCCCATGGCAGTATTCCTTTTTCCATGCCCAGTTGATAGCAAAGAGATAGTTAGTTCTTTTTACACACTCAACAATAGTGACAACAACATGGACAATAAGAAGAATCGATGGTGAAACATGGAATATTTCTAATCGTCGGATTTGTACCATGTAGCAGGTCACAACTTTCAGATCTGCACCATGTGTAAGGTTTCTAGTCACTATATTTGGTCATCATATCTGTTCCACGTGACAGGTTTCCATCCATCAGATTAGGCCATCAGATTTGCACCACATGGCTAGCTTCCAACGTTCATATCTATGCCATGTGGCATGATATGAGCCCTCGGATGTGGACTTTATATATGTTCCATGTGGTGTGATACCGACCCTCGAATCTATCCATCGGATATGCACATGGAAATATACCAGCCATCAAATATGTGTCATGTGGCAAGCTACCAACCCTCATATATGCACCATGTGGAAATCCTTCAGCCCTTGTATTTGGCCATCATATATGTGCCATGTGGCATGCTACCAACCCTCGGATCTATGCCATGTGGCATGCTACCAACCCTCGGATCTATGCCATGTGGCGTGATACCAAACCTCAAATATGTTTATTGGATTTTTGCCATGTGACGTGCTACCAACCCTTGGATTTGGCCTTCGAATTTTCACCATGTGGCAATCTACCAACCCTTAGATATACACCATGTGGAAAACTACCAACCCTCAGATCTAGTTGTCGAATTTGTTACATGTGGTAACCTAGCAACCCTTAGATATGACCATCAGATTTGTACCATGTGGAAAACCACTAGCCCTTGGATCTTTTCCATGTGGAAATCCTATATCCCTTGGATGTGGTTGTCATATATATTCCATTTGGTGTGCTTTCAACCCTCATATATAGCCATTATATCTATGCCACGTGGAAATCCTCCAACTATCAAATATGGCCATCCGATCTATGCCACATGGAAATCCTCAATCCCTTAGATCCACACATCATATCTTCACCATGTGGAAATCCTCTAGCCCTTGGATTTGGGCATTGAATATGCACCAAGTGGCATGCTACTAGCCCTCTAATTTGTATTTCATATATTTTCCGTGTGGCATGCTACTAGCCCTCTAATTTGGATTTCATATATGTTCCATGTGGCATGCTACCATCCCTTGGATATGGTCATCGGATCCGCACCATGTGGCATGCTACCGATTATCATATCTACATCATTTGGCATGCTACCAGCACTTATATTTGTTTGTCATATCTACGCCATGTGGTGTGCTACCATCCCTTTCATATAACCATCGAATACATGCCATGTGCAAATATATCGTCCCTCGGATATGCACCATTTGGAAAGCTACCAATTCTCGGATCCGACCATCATATCTATGTCATGTGGCATGCTACCATCTATAAGATCAGGTCATCGAATTGCATTGTCAGATCTATTCCATGTGGCATGCTAACAACCCTCGTATCTGGTTGTCATATTCATACCATATGAAAAGTTACCAACCCTCATATCTATGCCATGTGGAAAGATACCATCCCTCATATTTGCACCATGTGGCATGCTACTAGAACTCGGATATGGCCATCATATATGCACCATGTGGAATGCTACTAGCCCTTGGATTTACTCCATGTGGAAAGCTACCAACCCTCGAATCTGTGCCATGTGGAAAGATACCAGCCCTCAGATTTGGCTGTTGAATCTGCTCCACATGGAAATCCTCAAGCCCTTGGATCTAGCTGTCAGATCTGTGTCATGTGGTGTTCTACCAGCCCTCAAATATACACCATGTGGAAATTTACCAGCCCTCATATTTGGCTGTCAAATCTATGCCACGTGACAATCCTCAAGCCATCAAATGTGTCCATCGACCTCTTTGTAATCAGCTTCTTATGAATGAGCATAGTCAACACATTTGGATTCACTCCTGAGAATGCCTCCTCTGGAGTCTTGTCCCCCAATATCTTATGAGGAGTCATATTCTGTAGATATATTGTCATGTTACATGCCTCTATCCAAAGAAACATAGACAACTCTTGATCATTTATCGTAGCCCTGACAGAATAGATGATGGACCTGTGCTTTTTCTTTGCAACCCTATTTTGTTGAGGGTTGTATGAGACTGTCAAATACCTATTGATCCCTTCATCCTTGAAGTCATTGGAGGTGTACCCTCACCCATTATTCAACCTTAAGACCTTGATCTTCTTTCTTTTTAGATTCTCCACTTAAACGTTGAAGTCCGAGAACCAATTGAATACCTCATCCCAGGTCTTCATAAAAAAGATACAAGTTTTCCTAGAAAAGTCATCAATGAATGTCACATAGTATGATGTTCCTTGCATTGATTCTATTGAAATAATCCCACTCACATATGAGTGTATAATATCCAATATCCCCTTGGACCTACTCTCATTTCTTGGAAAAGTAGCCTTGGCATTCTTGCCAAGTGCACACCCTCTGGACACGCCCTGCTGCTCAACATTGAAATATGGTAGACCAGAGACAATATCCATCGGAATTAAAAATGCCCTATATTGTAAGTGTCCAAAAATCTTGTTCCATATATCACATAGGTTATCACTAGCATGTACCAAGGCTTGAACATGCTTTCCTTGCAACTTGTATAAATTTCCCTCTCTAACCCCAATGATCATTGTTGTGTCAAGACTAGCTCCCTATGGGCATATGATTACTTTCCTTCTTTGAAATATCATTAAAAAACCCCTATCCTCCATAAATAATACCAATATAATATTCTTCTTTATTCTTGGTACATATATCTCATCCCACATCTCGAACAAACCACTAGACTCAAGATGGAATAATATTTTTCCCTCTCCCTTCTCTGCATACTTGGTATCATCACCGAGCTCCACATGTATCCATGAGTCCTTATTTGTTAGATTGTTGAATAGATCATGTTCTTTTTCATGTGATGTGATGCACCATTGTCCAAGTACCATGGTCTCCCAGTGGTTGAGTTGGTAGAAAGGGAAGAAACTAGTGAGAAATCCCTCTCGAACTTCATAGCAAACTCATCCAATTGAGTTTCTGCAGATGTTGCTATCTGCTACAATTTTCCTCTTCCTTTATTATTTGGAAACTAATATGCATAATTACCACTCTTGTGGCATGTGGAACACGTTATCTTACTCAAGTCCTTCTTCATCCATGGTTGTGATGTACCTCCATCAGTATTACCCTTTTGTATGGGAACCTTCACTTTTCCCTTTCTCATCTTACTAATAAGTTCTATGTTCTCATCACTACTTCCTTTCTTGATTCCTTTAAACTCCTCCTGAGTCTTTTCCTGGATACAATCTTCCCAAATCCTCTACCAATCATGTATTTTTTCCTGAGTGCAGACTCCCTTGAACAATGGTTCCCATGAATTGGGAAAACCATTCAATGCCACATTTTTGAGCTCCAAGTCTTCCACTTTCTCCCTAATAGCTACAAGTTGATCACGTACATGAGTGATCCTCATGAAATAGTTGGTAACATTGTCATATCTAGGCATCTGCATAGATATACGTTCATTTCTCAAGCCCATATTCCTTTTCATGTTATCGCGCTGGAATAATCCTACCAGGGAATCAAACATATCCTTGGTGATCTTCTTCTTAGATAAGTGAGGAATCAAATGATCCTTCATTGCATCCAATATCATCAATTGGGATTTGATCTCCTTCTTCTTGTGAATTGCCAAATCTTACAGATCTATTGGTGGAGGAACTACTTTTTCCACAATCTCCCAAAAATCATATTCCTTCAAAAGCAAAGTAACCCTTTCTTTCCAAGATGAGAAGTTGGATGTTACATCCAACCTGTCTTCAAATATTAGAATTATTATTTCCATCCCTTAGATTAGATAATTTTCCATGGAAATAACCTGCAGCTGAAATTGCCCCTATACTGACCTATATGACCTTGTATGTGCATGTTACCACTGCAACTGGCATATGTACGTGACCTGTGCTCCAAAAATATGCATAGAGATCTGTACAACTGTAGAAAATAAGTTCTACCTCTATACGACTATTTCCCTGAAATCCAACCCTCGATTCCTGATTGTTGGTTATAGATCTATTGAGATCTTTCTACATATCTGAAAGGTCTACTACTAACTTTTGTGAATCTAAAATATAGCTCCCTCTCACAGTGAATTCTCTAATACCATGTTAATTTTCTAATCCTAACACCAAGCTATTTTGTTATCTAGTGATTTTCATGTTGTAAATAAAATTAGCATCTCACAAAACAATATACACTTGTTGGAATAATTAACTCAAATAAATAGAAAAAGCAATATTGGAAACCAAATCTCATACACAATAAACAAATATATTCTTCCCTTCAAATCAGCTTATCATTAGAATAATATCAAATCTTACAAGGTCTCCCTTACCGAGAAAATGTCCCACAAAGAAATACAAAAAACTATAGACAACACCTGCAAACCTTAGAAACTCCTCCTTGGTTTTACGATCCTGTACAATCAAGTCTCAGAACTTGTACGCGCATTTCCTAATTGTAACCTGTGTACATATGCACTTTCCTACATTAAATCATGTGTACACACATGTCTATCCTCACTATAGAGTGAGCACAACTTTGTAATTGTTGTTGTAGCTCTAATCTTTCAGATCTTGCAGCTACCCCTACTCTCTCTTATTTCTGACCTATACTGAGCTCTAGATGAAATTCCTTCTCCACCTATCTAAGATCTCCTTGAGAAAAAGTACTTATTTTATCTCACTCTATAATGAAGAGTGTCAAGTTTCTCCTCCTTCACCCTCACCATGGTTTTACAATATTGAGTTATGACCTAACCCTAATATCCAAAGTGATTGATGACTAAGATTAAATATCACCTCACTTGAGATCAATGGATAAAATTTAATTCACTAATAGTAATAACTTAAGCATGCCATTAAATAAAACTCGACTAATTAATAAAATCACTTTACTTTAATAATTAATTTAATTAAAATAAATTACCAAGGTAGAAGGCTTTGGACGACTTCCACGCATCTAGACACTTAGACATGTACAAAAGTGCTAGTTTTTTTATGCTATAAACATCAATACAAATGTCTCTCAAGCAATAGAAGAAGGAGAATAAATTAACACCCAAACATTATGGCCCCTATAATTTTTTGTAAAGGATTGGAAGTATGGATTACAAATTGGAATTGCCTCCATCTTCACATGTACATCCAGTCTTCCATGTTTCTTACTTAAAGATGGTAATAAAAAACACGATATCCATGCAAACTATTTCACCAAATATTAATGAAGGAAAAATCATACTAGAACGAGAAACAATCCTTGAAACAAGGATTAAGTAGTTGAAAATCGAGCAATTACTAAGTACCTCGTTAAATCGAAGAACCCACCAGTGGAAGAGGAAACATGGGAATATGATTTAGTCATGCAGAAAAACCCATGGTTAGTCAAGTGTTGAGGATAACACTTGTTTTAAGGGGAGGGACATGTTAATCCCTAGACAAAGCCCCATGTTATGTGTAAAACCCCTTATCAAGCCCTAGGTATTGAATTATTACATTTTTAGTGTTATATTTGTATATAGGCTAGAACCTTTCATTGTACCCTCTCTCTCTCTCTCTCTCTCTCTCTCTCTCTCTC
>JZKD02S1742629.1:18316-50080 GCA_000966675.3 Picea glauca
GATACTACTGTGCAGCAGCCATCAACTCAAGCAATGAAACAATCCTCTGTTATTCAGTCAACCAAGTCTGGTCACAATTTGGAAGCCCACAGTGGGCCTGACCGTCACTAGTTTTTGAATTATGCAATGTTTTGGGAAGTTGTTATCTTTCTAGGACAGTTTATATGGCTATATACTTGCTGGATAGATAGTGGTAGAACTGGAACCTTCAATCTAGCAGTTAGAGCAGAAAGTAGTGCGGACATTTTGAGAATCTGTTCAGCAATTTTTACTCTGGACCTCCTAATTCTTTGTATTATCTTGCTGGATGGTTTGGCTGCAGCGTTATTTTAATACAAATATATAACTGTTTCAGTTAAAAAGAAATAGGGAGTCAAGCAAATCATTCCCACCATATTCAAGTTCACAACATGAAAACATAATCTCCAGAAGAATTTGATTTTAGTGATATAGGGATTCGTGCAGATTGTCACCAGAACTTTGAAGTTTGCAATCTTAAAACATACCCATGTTCAAATGGCTGGACTCTGATGATCTATTTAATATAACCACAACTTTTACATTTTTAAGCTACCACTAAAGCAAGCTAAAAAGAAAACGTATTCATGTTTGTGTATTGTAATCAAGAACTCGGTTCAACCTCAACTTGTGGAGTGTTAACCATTTTTTGTTCTTAGCATTGAGCAAGTATCAAGATCATAGTGACTTGTAAGTATCACATGAAAGGTATAAAGGTCATAACATGTGATCTCATGTGCTAATATAATAGTGGATAAGTCATAAATATGAAGCACTTGACAGTTAAGGTTGCAGCAGATAGTTGCCTTTCACTGCCAAAATGTCCTCACCGCAACTAGTTGGTTATACTAGAATAACTCTTCTTGATATCAAAATATAAGTTGGGTTGAATTGGTTTTAAACTTTTACCACCACAATAACCAACTAATTGGTTGAGGTAGTCCCAACAAAGGTCCTAAAGGTAAGTAATGATCAGACACTAATTAGCTGAGATTGTACGAAAAAGAGTAAAAGGTTGAAGAGGTCTAACTTGTGGTGTGGCTCCCTCAAACCATTTGTGTGATAAAGGACAGAATAGATCTATGGATAGCAATAAAGGAGAGAACAGATCTATAGAAAGCAACAAAGGAGAGAAGAGATCCATAGAAAGCTGTAAGAGCTGGACATAGGAAATCCAGAGTACATAAGAGATGCTCCAAATATTCCCCACATGCTGTATGCATGACAATGGCAAGCAAAGATTCTTGCCAAACTTCTATAGTCCATTATCTCTACGGTGCACAAGAAAGAAAGTGATAATGAGAGAAAGGATGACTAAGCTAGCTCATAGGAATGCCATGTGATTGCCATTATCTTCGATGGTAAGTAGGGAAAAGCTCAGGAGATAACACTTATCTTATGAATAATTGCAAATTTGAAATTTCTGATCAAGATAATTTCTAATCATTTCATTAGGTTGGTTCTATTGAAATTAAAATCACTGAACGTTACCTACAGTCTTCTATTAGAGAAGAGCATCTACACAATGAGAGTTCAAACTCGAGAGTGACCGAAGGTTCAAAGCACATTATGATTTCTTCTTCTGTGGAACTTTCCCAAAAAGTAAAACATGCAAAAATGCCTAACAAGAAAGTATGCACTTAATATGATAGAACTCTTATTTTGTTCTTTTCTTAAAATTTAATATCTGAAGAATTGTTTTGGACATTACCCTCCTACAAAATCAAGCAGCTGTTGTTGTTTTGGTGCAATTGCATCTCTCTCCCTTTCTTCCACGATCTTCTGAAACTCTTCTAGGCCAACAGTGAGCTTGTCCATCAATTCCTGGCCATGCTCTTTCTTTGATTCAGCAACACCTGCAAGGATGGCTTGCTTATTCTGGCTGAGGATGCGGGAAGCTTGCCTTAGGTTCTGCTTATCAAGGAGAAAAAATGGAAAATTGCAGTGAGATCAAGCTTAACAAGGCACTAAAAAAAATATTTCCAGCAAGACAAAACTCCTAAGATTATATGGGAAAGAGGAAAGACACTGAGCTCAAGGATAGAAAAATGAAAGGAAACGAAATAAGCCAGAGATCCCTGAGTTCACGGAGAGATCCAAACTCCACTCTTTATGTGTCTTCGTATAGGGTGCTGTCAGGTTTGAGCATGTGGGCGTGCTGGGCCTAATAACTTGATTTTGAAAAGAGGGCCTGACTATGCTTTGGCAATAGAAAACACCATAGAAATAGGAAACATAATAACAGAGATCCTAGATCATATAGTTACATTGTTAAAAAACTGCTCTAATATGGCCCGAGTAGATGTTAAATAGAGGAAAAACGTAAATTATTTTTTGAAAGAAGAATAAAAATAAGTGTTCTCTATTTTCTTTTGTAATAAGTATTTACTTACCCTCGCCACAGGGTCCAGTGCCCTCTCTCCCGGAACCTTGAGATTTTCTGTGATATCTTCAAGGGACTTCTGGACCTCTCTGATGGGTTTATTGTCAATAGGAAGAGCATACCTCAGCAATGCTTTCGGATCCTTGATTGGAGGGCCTGAGATCAATACAGAGAGATCAGGTAATACAGGTACAGGTTGAAATGCAGAAGCAGCTTCAACAGAGGGCTGCATTGTCACAATTGTTGCTGCCAATGCAATACAGAGGGTACACTCTCTCAAAGAAAATCCTTTGCTCTGCCCTCAGAAAACCCAAAAAACAAATAGGAAAAATCAGTTGCTAAGTGTCTCCGTCCTATCCAAATCGCATCCACTGCTATAGACTACAAAAACAATAAATTATACACACAAATAACAGTCAATACCTTGGGTTCTTCCGCTGAAGCTCTGGAGCACCTAATAGAAATGCCATGAGCCCCAGGAGTGGAAGTACATTTGCCTGGACCTCGTCTGCCCATCAAATCCAATAATCTGCATTTCCATTTGGGTAACCTCTTGTTGGTGTCATTAGACAGTACATGAAGGCTTGGAGTAATGGGGGCACATGTGGACGCGGATGGAGCAGCAGATGGGCATATAGAATAGTAGTTGCAGCAGACGGGTGCTGCCATCTGTGGTTAGAAAGATAAGACTCTAGAGTGCCCTTTCACGACTAGTAACAGGAAGAATGGAAGCAATGGTTGCCCCAAGTGAAAGAAAGCACATAGGAATTCTTCAATGAGATGTGCTCCTAGAGGCTGGAGATGGTTCTAAATCTGATGTGGCCACGTAGAGATGAGGGATAGATATCTTGACAGTGAAGAGTCCTCAAGTTGTGGATAAGCTATATTCGTGCATCTGATCGTAGACCAATTGGATTTTACGCAATGGATGGAATCCTTGCTAAAGTAAGCTAGTACAAAAGCTTCTTGTAAAACATCCCTAACCAATCAAGTTCTATCTTTGTCTATCTAAAAAAATTGCATGGAACCATAGCTTAGTTCATGACACGAATATTTAATTATCTTTATGATTTTGTATAGGTTTAGTATTAGAATTAAACTTAACAAGTTTTGTAAGTTAATTTGAGTGATAAAGTGCTTTCATTTTCATATAGATGGTTTTTTTTCAATTTCATATAGATGGTTTTGGGATCAATTTTCCTATTTTTTTCTAACTAGTTGCCTTTGTGATACACTTAATATCTGTATTAAGTTAGGTGTTGTAATAAATATCAAGAATTTAAATTTAATATCATTTATTATACTAATGTGGGGAAGTGCTCAATTATATTGAACACCTTTCTTATAATTAATGATTTAGTTTCAATGTGGCCCTACAATATATTTGCAATGTAAGTGAATGGAATGTCTAATATGTTTATAAGGGATTAGTTATCCAAAATTATTAACAAGTTAATGGGCCCAACTGGTAAGAACATTAAGTAAAACAAAGGTTATACTTTGTCAACGAAACCAACTTGAGAGATCCAAAGTTTAGAATGGCATCATACAAATTATATGTAACATAAAGTAAGTTAATCTTGTAGCAAAGGGAACCTCTTTCCAACCACAAATATAATATGAATTTGTGGGAAATTCCAAGAGTTTACCATAATCCAAGATCCACGAATGATAGAACAATGCCCTTAGGTATTTTCCCCAATTTTGAATCCACTCAATTTATCAAAAATTTAATTAGAGTTTCAAAATCGATGGAACTCTAACTTTATGTATTATTGAATTCTGACAATTGGAAGGAAATTTGCTACAAGATTAAACAATTTTCATATAACACTATTTTGACCTTGATTATTATTATCTATTTAATGGTCAAAAATCTTATGCTTGAGATTATAAGCTTAATCGTCATTAAGAACAACATTTGACATTATCAACATATAGATTTTAACTTATAGCAAGTACTGTCATCCACAACATTGATTCTTAATAATAAGTATATCATTCATAAGTAAAACACTAACTGACCAAAGATGCATAAAAACTATAACCCCCACATACCTACCTAACAGTTATCCAATCAAACTTAATCATAGCAACTTATACACTATGATAACAAGTAAAATAAAGTAGTTAAGACATTCATTATAGTAATCCAACATCATAGACATAACTCAATGGTTATTACTTAGGTCATATCATCACATGGTAGAGCGACTAAGCATTCATCGCATAAATCAATACAATAATACAACCCCTGAAATAATACAACTATCACTATCTAATTGACTACTAATCCAATTCATTAAAACCCTTTATTATCAACATTCAATTGTTTAAATGTCGAGGGGCATATAGATCAAGTGGTTGGGAGGTAAGTTTGGTACTCTCTCACCCGAGTTTGAGTCCCCAATGAGACATTTGGCCCATTGTGATGAGGCTAGAAGGGTAGGAATCCCCCAGGTGTGGGATCCCCGTAGGTGTATCTCTAGATGTCTTGGCCCTTGCTAAGTCATAAGTTACCTAATTAGTGTCGGCTTGCAGGTGTTGGTGTTTACATGGGTTTATATTGGGAACCACTTCGATGACTCCCGCTATAAATCCTTTGTATTGTTAAAAAAAATCAATTGTTTAAATACCCAAACATAGGGTAACATGCATGTCTATTGATTGTTTAAGGATTTGTTGCATTAAGTTCCCATAATCCATATTCACTCTTCACAACCTGTGTATTGCATGTTACATTAATGATGGAGCTCAACTTTACAATAGCAATGACTACCCAATATAACTTCATAAAAAAGGCTAAAAAATATTCACACTATATTTTAGGTTTTCCAATGAGGGGGAAACTATACAATATTTATTTGATCTTAAAATGATTGGTAGTTTTTTGTCCTATGCTATGACATCTAAGATTTAAAAACACAAAAATTCTAGTGTTTATAAAGAAGAGGTCAACATTATGCTTGCTTGAGATGTTCTGACAGTGATCTTTTATTTTTGTAGATGTTCGTGTTGTCCTTGAAGTTCCTACGGTTGGTCATGTTGCTCCCAATTATATTGTCGATTGTGGTGTCTCTCATGATGGCCCTATAGGTGAAAACCCTAGTTTCCTTAACTCAAATGGTCTTACGAGTTATGTTGATCATCCTAACGACATTGCATATGGAATTGATGCTCCCCGTGGTAGATCCTGCAACTATCTTTGTTTTCTCCTCTTCCTCTACTTTTCTCTTATTCTTTACCTTTTCTTTTGTCAACCTCTATGTTCTACCATTGTGCCTTTGCCTTCTTCTATTCATCTTCTTCTTGCTTCTTCTTGGCTTCTACTCCCCTATGTTTCTTGTTTATTTCTTCTGTTTTCCTCTATTCTTATCTTCTTTGATTACCTCCTCCTTTTCTTCTTTTACGTTTTTCTTCTCATTGACATTATTTCTCCTCCAATGATGTTGGAGCCATCAACCTCACTTTCCAACTCTTCCTCTTGACACAAAAAACTCTGCAAATTCGTGATCAAGCCACCAACAAAACCTACACCATTGACTCTACAGATAGATGAATCAATGAGCCACATCTATTTTGGGGGGTCAACACGTGTAGGAGACTCAACGAAATCTAAGTCATCAAATTTTTTTATGTGAACAACCAAATTCTTGAAGCGTGGTTTGAGTCTAAGGCCCAAGTCCGTTGAGGAAAATGTTGATATGGGATCATAGTTGTCTAATCAACCCACATCTATCGGCTCAAATTTCATGGGGGTTCACTTGTCAATGAAATATTATGAAGGGATCTCCATCATCCATTCCATCCTCTCTTTATCCTCTTTCCTACATTAGTTTGAGGGTCGTCCATTGAGCATTGGGATCAAGGTTTACTACCCCATGTGATAATTCATGGTGGTTTAAGCCAATGTACCCATGAAAAATTGATTTTATTTAATTTTTTTAATGGTAGTAGTTCAAGCTTAGACACACTTGCTACATTTCCATGCCTAGTGTTGTTTAATAATGAGACCATTAAATTTTGAAAGCAGAAAGTAAATTTTCATTTAATTTTTTTAATGGTAGTAGTTCAGGCTAGACACACTTGCTACATTTCCATGCCTAGTGTTGTTTAATAATGAGACCATTAAATTTTGGAAGCAAAAAGAAAAATTTCGACGGGGGAGAAAAGCTTGTGGGGTAGGTATTATGATATTATGGAGTAGGCATATGGAGAAATACAAAGAAGAAATGAGAATGCAAAGGAAGATAAGATAGAGATGGAGAGGAGATAGGGGTAGAGGATAATAAGATACAGAAGGAGGAAAAAGTGAATAGTTTTAAATTTGGAGTAGGTTTTAAAAATTCTTAGAGTTGTAATATCCAATTGAGATTGAGACTAGCGGGATTTTATTTTTTTAGTGGAATATGAATCCCTTTGAGGCATGAATGATGTAATTTATCATTTATAACAATAAATCGAAAGTAGTGGAGAAAATTTCAAAGTGTTCATGTGGGTGTGGGTGCTTGTCATATTTTAATTTCAATGTGCATGCTTCCAAATTTGTCATGCTTGCTTTACTCTATTTAGTTTCCATTTGCAACCTTGTTTGTATGTTTTATTTCAATTCCCAACAAGGCTACACCAGGTTTGGTATCAAAGTGGGACTATCATGTTGTAGGGGAAGAATCCAGCTTGAGGAGTTGTTGGGTAGAATTGTTCTAGGAAGAAATTGTAGTTCCAACAAAGAGATTATGTTGGGTAAAAGTATAAGAAAGGAAGTTTGTGTAAGAGAAACAATATGGCCAACAAAAGAGGAGCAAGAATGCAATGGAAGGCAATATGTTGTGTTTAGTTGTCGTAGATGAGATGACACAAGCATTGAGAGATATTCAAGCCAAATTGGAATCCATAGAGATAGCTAAGAGAAGAGGAGTTGCAAAAAAAGTTCATGATATGCGTAATGTTAAATAAGGCACTAAGCTTCCATAGGAAGAAGCCGGGTCAATTAAAACCCCATAAGAGAAAATTATAAAGGCATTGACATACTGGAGGGGAAAGTAAAAAGTGGAAACCTTTACCTATTTAGGGAGTCTGAACCCAGAAGAATTAATTGATTGGATAAGAGATATGGAGAAATTATTTGACATGGAGCAAATTGAATACCTTGAGAGAGTAAAATTGGCTTGCATGAAGCTTAAAGGACATGCATAATTATGGTGGGATAATGTTTAGTTGGAGAGGCAAAGGAAGGGAAAAGATAATTCAAGACATAGGACAAAATGGTTGCTAAAATCAAAGGTAAGTTTTTGCATGTTGATTACACTTTGAATTTGTATAGGAAATTGTAGAACCTTAGGCAGAAGGATATGACTCTAAAATAATATACCAAGGAGTTTTATAAATTGTCCATTAGGCATAGACATTGTGATGAAGGTCGTGGCTATATATATTAATGGCTTGCATTATGCCATCGAAGATTAGTTGATCATAATTATGACGAGGATAGCTAGTGAATCATATCACCTTGCATTGAAGGTTGAGGAGAAATTGTCAAGGAAACAACCTAGCACCCATGGAAAGACAATAAGAGGCAAAGGTAGAAATGTGTTTGGAGGAGGACATAGTAGTGGAACTAAGGAAGAAGAAGGTAGTAGAGTAAATGTTGCAAACTAGAGAGTAGGGAGGAGCAATGAATCCTTTAGAGGCAAAGGAACCTTTAGAGGAACACGAAACCCTATAGGTAGAGGGGCTAGAAGATCCCCAATGATTTGCTACAAATAATAAACACTAGAGCACAAATCTTTTGAATGTCCAAAAATTTACATACTAATAGGAGGAAAGAGAGTAAGATTCATGTTGCTTAAGGAGATGAGAGCACGAGTAAATTTGTGATTGGAGATAATGTTGATGAACTACAACAAGAGAAACGAGAAAATTTAATGTTTAGTATGATGTTACAGAAGCCAGAGAACCGGGAAGAAGTGAAGGAACTAGCCCAAAGAAGTCTATCTTTAAGAATATCTACAAAATTGGAGGTAAGTGTTGTTCATTAATTGTAAATGGAGGTAGCACATGGAATTTAGTGTCTACAGAGGTAGTAGAGAAACTTAATCTAAAGTGTAGACCACATCCCCGTGCTTAAAGGATATTATGGTTACAAAAATGACAACAAGTGAATGTTTCTAAATAGTGCTTGATAAGTTTTCACATTGAAACCTATCATGATAGAGTATTGTACGATGTTGGGCCAATGGGTGCTTTCCATTTGTGATTGGGTAGGCCCTGGTAGTATGATAGGAAATTGTTCATGATGGGGTGAATAATACTTTTTTGTTAGAGAAGGATGGAAGGAATGTCAAGATGTTTCCTATGAAGGAGGAAAAGGTGGACATCAATAGTAATATAATTGCAATAGTGGTAGGAGATTCATGTTATGTTCAACCAAAGAAGTTTTGAAGGATGAAAGAAAGGAAAATTTTTGTTTTGCTATTATTCCAAAGAGTCAAAGTCTAGAAGTGAAGGGAGTGGAGATTCCAACAAAAGTGGAAGAGTTGTTGTTTGAGTTTAAGGAAGTTATATCAAAGGAGCTACCCAGGGGATTGCCACCTATTAGGAGCATGTCCCATCAAATAGACTCCATTTCATGATTCAATTTACCTAACAAAACTCCACATAGGATGACACCTGCTAAAAATCAAGAGCTTAATAAGAAAGTGCATGAATTATTGGAAATAGTTTGAAATAGAGAAAGCTTGATCCCATGTACAATACTTATTGTACTTGCACCAGAGAAGGGTGGAGAATGGAGAATGTGCACTAATTCTAAGTATACTAACAAAATCACAATCAAGTATAGATTTCATTCACCTAATATGGATGATTTGATGGATTGTTTAAGGGAAGCAATATATTTTACAAATATAGATTTAAAGAGTGGGTATCATCGAAATAGAATTTGTGAAGTAGATGAATGGGAAAATGCTTTTAATACCAAGGAAGAGCTTCATGTATAGTTGGTCATGTAATGTATCCAACCACCCTTGTCTATTGGGGTAGTGGGATACTTCAAATTTCCTTCCATCTCACTCAATACTTTTCTCTGATACCTTTCTATCTCATTCCCAACTTTCTAGCTAGGCTGAAATACACATTACATAGCTCAGATACTGTAATTTCTCCTATCCTACTATTAATTAATTAATGTAGGCTAATACGCCAATGCATTCTCAGGCAAACATAATTATATATACTTCATAACAACATTTAAATTCATAATATACACAACATTCAATTAATAACATAACATAGGGTGGAAGGTGTGGGAGGGGTGTTGTATAGTTGATCCAGATTTATGAGTGGAACGAAATGAATAACAGACTGAATAAAATAACACAAAGATATAGAGAACAATAACATATATCCAATGAACAATAACTTCTATTGAATAAATAAAATAGGTTGAAACTGTAAAACTATAGAACTGAAAACAACTTGCTTTAATGGTGGTAGCTATCTATGCGAAGAGGTGTGGCTGCTACGCGCATCTGCATGAGCATAATGATTACAATGAGGCTCTAGAGGCCTTTTTAACATTACTCATGAATGCCAAAATCCTAAACATCCAAAAACCTAACCTTAGGAGATGAAACGCCAAAAGTTATGTGGGCCCTGATAGGTAAGTTGGTACCTCAACTTCCTGGGGGTCATAACTTTTTCATACGACCTTCGTTTTAGGCGTGTGATAGCCCATTGGAAAGGTATTTTCGAGAACTACACATTATGCCATCGAACTCTAACTCTGTCTACAATTTGATTGTGACAAGTCAAAAAAAAACTATATAGGGCCCCAAAATGGCCCTGGAAGTACAGAAAGATGTATTGACATGAAAACTTCCAAAATAAGCCAGTTGGATTAGGTGGGCAGCCACCAATCTCCACTTGGAAGATGTGTAGGGATTTAGACAGCCCTGGAAGTGTAGAACCCACAATTACAAATAATTACAGAAGAACGTGCTGAGCTAAAAACTATCAAGAGGAGCTAGTTGGAATAGGTGGGTGACCACGAATATCCACCTGGATCAGTCCTCCCCCCTTAGGAAGTAATGGTCTCCATTACGTTGAGTGTCCCCATCAGGTGAGGAAATTTCTATTGAATTTGGCTCTGGGTGAGCCACTTGCCTTGGTGCAGGAGTTGCGCTACCTTGACAACCCGATAAAGATGGATCCTTTGTTGGCGAGTGCCCTTGACCTGTGTGTCCACTATCTGATCAATGGATGCTTGTTCCATGCAATCATGGTTGAGCTCTATTGGTGTCCAATTGTTTTGTGATCTTCAAGGTGTCCAATAATGGTGGAAAATATGGATGGAGGAGGTCCACATTGAACATTGGGTGCAAGCCAAGGAAGGGGGGAGTGTTGAGCTCAAACACATTGTCACCCACAGCCTTGGTGATAGTGTATGGCCCATAGTAAAGTGGACAGAGCTTTCGATGGGGCCCTATAAGGCGTTATTTCTAAAAATGTAACCAAACCTTCTCTCCCACTTGAAACTTGTGCAATACCCAGTGTTAATCATGGCACTGCTTGTACTTAGCATTGGCTTTCTGCAAAAATATCATGGACCTGTTGGTGGATGTGTTGAAACCGCTCAATGAATCCAGTGGCTTTGTTAGCCTTAGATTGAACATGGGAAGAATCTGTCTGTGTGGTTGCAAGAGGTAGTGCAACATCAATGGGACCCAAGGGTTGGAATCCCAGCCCCACCTGAAACGGTCTATGGCAGATGGAGCTATAGAGATCCTTGTTGTAGTTGTGTTGAACATAGGGAAGACTCTCATCCCATGTACGCAAATGCTTAGAGTTATACATGCGCAAGATGTGCACAATCATCTGATTGATGACCTTTGTTGGCCATATGTTTGAGGGTGGAAGGCAATGGATTTAGTGAGCTTGGTGTCCAACAGTGACCAGAGACTCGACTAAAATGTGTTGAGGAACCTACTATCCCGATCGGAGATAATGGTCTGTGGTATCCCAAAATGGACCCACACTCGTTCAAAGAAGAGCTTGGCAATATTTGTCGTTGTGATGCTCTTCTTACAGGCTGTGAGAATGGTCATCTTCGAAAACCGGTCAACCACCATGAATACGTAATCATTGCCTTGCTTGGTGGATGGAAGGCCAAACACGTAATCCATTAAGATGGATTCCCAATGCCGCTTGGGAGTAGGAAGAGGGGTGTATAATCTTTGTTTCTTGATGGTTGCCTTGGAAATGACACACGTAATGTAAGATCTTATATACTTGTTGACGTCCTGTCGAATTTTTTGCCAATAAAAATGTTTCTGTAGAACAACCACAGTTTTCTCCACACCAAAATGTCCTGCCATCCGACTGCAGTGAGCCTCCCAAATCAACTTTGCACGCTCGCTTGCAGGAACATAGAGATGGCCCAGATGGCATAACAGTCCATCCTGAATGTGAAAATCGATGACATTCGCGCCTGTACCCAAGAGCTAATAGGTGGTGGCGAAGTCAAAATCTTGTTGATAAAGTTGGGGCCACTCATATGCCTCATGCCCACAGGAATGGAGCACGGTGGTGAGTGCAGCCATAGGAGGTCGATTGAGGCAATCAACGACATGATTTGTGCTCCTCTCTTATACTTGATGTTGATATGGAACTGCTGCAGGTATGTGGAACATTTTTTATGGTGGTCATTTTGCAATTTCCCTTGTGTTTGTATGAACTGCAGAGGCTTGTGATCGGTGTGGATGACGGTCTCCTTTCCCAGAATGTAATGTTTCCATTCACGACAAGCTTTCACAATGGAATACATTTCCTTGTCATAGGTGGGGTATTTCTAAACGGTATCTGAGAGTGTCTCACTATGGTATGCTACTGGATGACGGTGTTGAGTGAGAACTGTGCCTACAACATAGTCAGATGCATCGCTCTCAATCTCGAATGGTTGTTGCGAATCGGGTAAGGAGAATACTGGAGCTGAGCACAAGCGATGCTTCAGATCATCAAATGCTCGTTGTTGTGTCTTCCCCCATGCAAAATTTTCTCTGCCACCACCCTTGGTCACTTGGTTGAGGGCCTATGCAATATGGGAGAATCCCAACACGAACCGTTAGTAGAAGTTGGCAAGTTCTAAAAAGCTCTGAAGCTCGATTAGTGTGGTCGGGGTTGGCCATTCATGGGTGACTTGGATATTAGTTGGATCCACATGTACCCCATGCTCATCAACAATGTAGCCCAAGTATTGGACCTTCTTCATGCCAAAGGAGCATTTTTCCAAGTTGGCATATAACTTGTGTTGTCGCAGAGTGCTCAAAACCTGTTGAATATGCTGCATGTGCTCCTCCCAAGTTATGTTGAAGATGAGGATGTCATCGAGATATACCACCACAAAAGAGTTGATGAAGGGTCTCAATACATCATCCATCAACCTTGAGAAAGTGGTTGGTGCATTTGTTAATCCAAAGGGCATGACCAACCATTCAAAGAGACCTTCTTTAGATTTGAAAGTTGTCTTCCATACATCAGTCGGTTTGATGGGAACCTGGTGGTAGCCAGATTTTAGGTCAATCTTGTTGAAGAACTGTTCCCCCTTAAGTTGGTCAAGAAGGTCAACAATTTGAGGAATTGGGTACCAGTTTCTGACTGTGATTTTGTTTAATGCTTTGTAATCAATGCAGAGTCGTTGGGTCTCGTCTTTCTTCTGCACCAATACAATTGAGCTTCCGCAAGGGGAGGAGTTGGGTCTGATGTGCCCCTTTTGAAGAAACTCTTGGATATGACACTTGATTTCGTCATTTTCCATTAACGAGCAATGGTAGACTGGTCCATTAAGAATAGGTGCACCGGGGGTTAGATCAATTGGATGCTTGACTTGGCAGTGCGTTGGTACCCCGGTGGGTGAGGAGAAGATATCTTTGTACTCTTCCATGATCTCATCCACTTGCTTCTGCTGCAAAGAGAGGCATTGTGTAAAGGCCACAGATGTGGCAGTGACCTTCTTCTTACCGTGAACACAGATCACAAAGAAGACGAACTTGCTGGTCTGTGAAATGACCTTACTGCATTGCTTAGCAGAGATTAAAGAAATAGCGGTAGGTGGTGCTACCTCTAGTATCCTGTACAATTGTCTACCCAAAGCAATAATAACTCTACGGTGTCTAGACTCATACACAACATGTCGCTTCCACAAATATGGTTGTCATACATCACAAACTTCAAGGGGAGAAATATCACACAATACCTCGTCTTTGAAGGGCTTGATGTCATAGGGCAGACGTCATTGTTGGCTAATGCGAAGATCTCCTCCTTGGTGAAGCCAACCGATGGTGTAGGGTTGTGGGTGCGGTGTCATCGGCAGGTCCAACCGCTTGACGACCTCTGCTGAGATCAGATTCTTCTAACTACCGCTATCGACAATGAAATGAAGCGGAGCCCCCTTTACCCACATCTATGAGTGAAAGAGGCATTCCCCTTCCTCTGGTTCTAGTGGTTCACTTGGCTAGACTTTGGTGGTAGCGACAATGGCATTTGGTTTGACATCGATAATCTACTTTCCTCCTTCTGGATTTGATTCAGAGTCAGAATCTGCCTATGACTCGAAAGCTTTCAGCTCGGCCACCAGTGACTACTTGGAGCGACATTCTTCGGTGTTGTGCTAAGGGATTTTATGGTATTCACACCACTTTCTCGTGTCCTTCTTCGACTTCTCATTACCCTTCTTGTGTTTTAGCTTGGAATGGTTGTCCTGAGAGTGGGCATCTTTTATCTTCCCTTGTTTTGTGGTTAGGGTCGCCTTTTCCCTGCTTCAACTGTGAGGATTTTGCAGATCCAAAGTCTCGCCTCTTATTCTTAAATTTCTGCTCGATCTTGATAACATATCTATAAGCCGCACCCAATGATGCGATGTCCAGAAAATCAATTTATGTTTGAATGTATCTATGCAGATAGTCGTGGTATTTGAGCACCATATGTCGTTCAAAGTCTTAGATACCCAATTTGGTGCGTAGGGCATGGAAAATATTGGTGAAATCTAGTATTGTTTGGTCCCTTTCCTGACGTAGCGTGGTCTATCTTGTGTACTAGTCCTCGTAGCTTCCAACAGGGTAGTATTGTTCTTTAATGGAATCGTTGAAGGAATCCCATTGGGGGGAGACCACAAATAATGTATATTCCTATATGGCCCTTTGCTTAGAGTAAGTATCCCACTAGTCCTTAACATGGGGGATGGCCTTGAGGAGTGAAAAAGTAATCTTTTCCCTGTCAAAAAAATTGTGGACCGAAAAATACCCTTCGAGCAGATTCAACTATTTATCTACAACATATGCATCTATCAGTCCTTCAAATAATGGAATATCAAAATGTACTTGTATCTTGAAGGGGGTTTCATGGCCACTTGATGAAGATGCGTCTCATGTGGGCAACCACCGAAGGATCTCTGCAAATTTTTCCATCATTTTGTTCCTTTGTCGCGCAAGGGATTCCTCAAGCAACATTTTAAAAGGATTTCATGCTCCATCATCTTTCTTTTCATTCCCCATGGGTTGTTTTCGGGCTCAGCGCAACCGATCTTCCAAAGGCTCGACCGATTCGAGTCCCAACTTCTTATACCCAGAGCTTGTTGGGGACATGCATGAAGAAAAATAAATGAAGAGCATACCACTCTGATACCATTGATCCAGATTTATGAGCGGAACGAAAAGAATAACATACTAAATACAATAACACAGAGATAGGGAGAACAACACCAAATATCTAGTGAACAATAACTTCTATTGAATAAATAAAATAGCTTGAAACTGTAACACTGTAGAACTGAAAACAACTTGCTCAAATGGTGGTAGTTATCTCTAAGAAGATGATGCAGTAGCATCGCCTTCAAAGTCAAAGATGCAAGTGTGGAGGAAAAGAAATGACATCTCAACATGACATAGTTCAAATCAATAATTAACTCAGGAGTAAATTGAGTTGTTGAGATATTTTGGAAACAACATTTTTAAATATGTCGTGTTTGTAAAGTCGTATAGGACTGTAAGGGGTTGCAGATATAGAGTGTTGACTCTTATCTGCTAATAACTGTTAGTTATTGTAATAGGACAAAGTAGGTAACCTCTATGAATTGATAGGATAGGTTGCAGATAGGACGAGAGAGCTCGTGGAGCCAGTCCTTAGATAGTTGTTGTTGCATTGTAAAAATATTATGAGATAGGGATCAGTAGAGCAAAATAGAGTCGAAGAAAGACGCAGTGGAGAACTACAATATCATGTAATTTGTTTCATGAATGAATAGAATAGACATAATTGTACCAAATCTTGGACCGTGTTCATTTTAATGTGTGATTGAATGAATGTTGCATTTTGTGTATGTTGTTTAGTTCATTTTCGTTCATGTATGATTGTTCGAGAAGTTGATCGTATGAGTTTGTGACGAAACTGGATAAGTTTCACTTGCTTCTCTTCTGAAACTCGTATGCAAGGTGTGCATCTCGAATGCAAGGAGTGCGTCGACTAAGTCTCAGATTGACTCAGAAAGAGTTCAGAGAGAGCAAAGGGAACTTAGAGTAGGTTCAAGGAGTGCACAACATCAAGAAGCGACCAAGCGTTGAAGAACCAGAACAGAGGAATGCCAAGAGGGCGAGAATAATTTCTTTTCAGGAAATCCTTCGAACTGAGTTATCGAAATCCCCGAACGCAAGGAGTGCATGGGAAGTTGAAATCTTTTAAGTATCAATCTCATAAGGGATAACACTTTCATAAGTGTTGACGAGATCCAAGAGTCAGACTCATAAGAGGAGCAAAGGTCGAAACCTTTGAAGACTGATAAACCTTCTAAGTCAGAAAAAATCAGAAGCTTAAGAGGAGGAGCGACAGTGGTTGTTGGATCACAGTGCAAAGGATCAATAGTCGTCTGATCAGAGCAAGGTGCACAAGCCTCAGTGCTTCGCACACGCAGGAGAGAGAACTTACCAAGGTTTGAGAATTGAGATTTCTGAAGTCTAGAGAGTTGAAGAAAAAACTCAATCGTCCGATCATCCGAAGTAGATCTGAGTCGTCAGATCAACCAAAGCAAATCTCAAGCGTCGGATCGTCTGAAGTGAATCTGGACCGTCTAATCAAGAGGAGACGTGGCGTGAATCTGTGGACTCTAGGTAAAGTCCCAAAGTAATTCATAGCCGTAAGATCAAGAGAGATGTGGCATAGATCCATGCACTCTAGGTAAAGACCCGAAGAAATCCTTGATTGTCAGATCAAGTGGACACGCGTCAGTGGATTATAGCCTTCGGATAAAAGCCATTAGGAAAAAGGGTGAAGTTTGAGATTTGAGAATCTCATAAGTCTGAAGACCTGAAGGAGATCTCGATCGCTGATCGAGAAGAGGGCCACAGGACCGTTGATCTGGTTGAAAGGTCAAACACTCGAAGTAGAAGTAGGGTCGTTGATTTAGGAGGACAGGTGTCTATAGATCGTCAACCCTGAAAGATTGACCTACGGAGGAAAGCAGGGTTTGAGACTTGAAAAGTCTGAAGTCCAGAATCACCAAGGAGATCACATCCGTTGGTTTAGAAGGGGCGGATCTTGTCCGTGGATTTGAAAAGGGCAGATTTGAACCGTCAGTTCAGACAGTACCATCAAGATCGGGATATCGACGGTTGCGTAACATTTCAGGGACAGGAGTTGCGTGAACTTTAAAACGTTGAGGGCGGGCCAAAATCCACACCGTGGTTTTGGCAAGAGGAGACATGGAGGCTCAAGGAGAATTGCGGGCTGAAAATAGTTTGACCCCAAACTGCTTTGGTCGTGCCTGTAATCGTGTGGTCATGAGAGGTCATCGCCTAAGCTCACATCAAGAGGGGGCTTATCAGAAAAAGGAGCTAACACCCAGTACTCTGAGATTTCACAGTAGAGCGAGAGGGAAGGTTGCGGGTGCTATTAGACCTGCACCGAGAAGCCGAAAGGGCATGTGTTTAGATACAGAAGGAGACCATTAAGGTTTCAGAGGGTTATTTGACTCAAGCATCGAAGATCCTTGACCGAGAGGTCATGTAGCCCTATGGGGGAGTAGGGGGGTTGCATCAGGTAGTATCAAAGCTGATATTGAGTTTGTTTGCAGATAACAAACAAAGGAGAAAGGAGGTAAGTTGGTATCAATTGTGGTATCAAGAAAAATTGATTTTTGTTTGAAGGCATCAGAAGGTGACGCAGTGAAATCATGCCACCTAGAAGGCGTAGAGTGAATGCAGAAATGGAAGAAGAAATGAGGCAACTCCGAATGAGACTGGACGCCATGGAAACAACACAGAGAAGAGCACCAGACATTGGAGATATCAGTGAAGTTGAGAGCGAAGAGATAGAGGTCGAAGAAAATGTAGCAGAGGAAGTTGCACAAGATCGCTTATTGAAAGTTGTTTCAAGAATAGGGGCCAGAGCAAGAGTAGAGCTACCAATGTATGAAGGCAATTTAGAAGTTGAAGAATTGTTAGATTAGGTACATGCCATGGACAAATACTTCGATTACGAAGATATCAAAGAAGACAAGATCGTGAAGCATTCAGTGACAAGACTGGAAGGTCATGCAATGCTATGGTGGGATGAACTACAAGTCGAACGTAGGAGCAAAGGTAAGAAGAAAATTAAGAACTCAGATAGGATGGTAGCCAAGCTGAAAGAAAAATTTATCCCAAAGGATTACCAAATCAATATGTTCAAGAGATTACAAAACCTGGGACAGAAAAGTTTATCAGTGAAGGAGTACATTGAAGAATTTTATAGACTGAACATCAGGGCTGGATAGAAGGAGAATGAAGATGAGAAAACAACCAGGTATATCAATGGGTCGAGATATGAAATCCAAGAGGAGATCAACATGATGTCTATTAGTAAAGTCGAGGATGCTTATCAAGCAGCCTTGAATGATGAAGAAAAATTGGCTAGGAAGCAAAGCCAACGAAATAGAGGAGGAAATTCAAGCAAAGGTAAGGGAACCAACAAAGAAAAGTTCCAAAAACCAAAGAATGAAGCTGGAAAACAACATAGTCACCCAGAGAAAGGTTGAAGTTCTAAGGAAGGACAACATGGAGGAAGAAGTTGTTTTTCCATAGGAAGAGGAAGAGCCAGAGGAGATGAAGTTAAATGCTCTACCCGTGGAAAATCAGGGCACAAGTCTTGGGAATGTCCCGAGAGAAAGAGAGAAGGAGGAGGCGAAGCATGCATTGCTGAAGCACAGAAGCATGTGGAAGCAGAAGCAACAAAAGGAGGAAATAACCTCATGATGAGGAAAGTTCTTCTTAAATCAGAGAAGGAGGTAGAGGAACCAGTTCAGTGAACAAGTCTGTTCAGGACTTCTTGTAAGACGAAAGACAGAGTTTGCAAGGTGACCATAGACATTGGGAGCACTGACAATCTAGTATCCACAGAGATGGTGGAAAAACTGGAGCTGAAAACAACTGCACATCCAAACCCATACAAGGTATCATGGTTGCAGAAAGGACATCAAGTAATGGTAAGTCAATAATGCCAAGTTGAATTTAAAATAGGAGGTTATAGGGATGAAATATTGTGTGATGTAATTCTTATGGATGTCTGTCATATTTTATTGGGGACACCATGGCAATTTGAAAGAAAAGTTATTCATGATGGGAAAAAGAATACCTATACCTTAGAAAATAATGGTAGGACACATATGTTGTTACCGATAGTAGACAAAGAGAAAAAGAGGGAAGTTATTTCAAGTATACTTCTCATGAGTGGAAAGGAACTATTGAAGGAAGTCAAGAAGGAGAAAGAAATATAGTTTGTTGTAGTAAGGAAGCCTAGAGTTATCCTTACAAATACTTCTGTGGAAGATTTACCTAAAGAAATCCAGGAACTGTTAGAAAACTTTGTTGACATAGTAGTGGATGAGTTACCACACTCATTGCCACCCATTAGCAGTATAAGCCATCATATTGACCTTATTCCAAGAGCTAGTTTACCAAACAAAACAACTTATAAGTTGACACCTAGAGAGAATGAGGAAGTCAAAAATCAAGTCCATGAATTGTTGGATAAAGGTTTAGTCAGGGAAATTCTAAGCCCGTGCGTAGTACCAACTGTGTTAAGTCCAAAGAAGGATGGAGGATGGAGAATGTGTATAGATTCCAGAGCCATCAACAAGATAACCATTAGGTACGGATTACCTTTACCAGGGATGGATGATTTGATGGATTGTTTGAGTGGAGAAAGCTATTTTTCCAAGATAGAGTTGAAGAGTGGATATCATCAAATAAAAATGAGAGAGGGAGATGAATGGAAAACAACATTCAAGACAAACGAAGGATTGTTTGAATGGTTGGTCATGCCATTTGGGTTAACAAATGCACCAAGCACATTTATGAGATTAATGAATGAAGTATTGAAAGACTTCATAGGAAACTTTGTCATAGTATATATGGATGACATACTAATCTTCAGTAAGACAGAGGGCGAACACTTAAGACATCTGACATTAGTGATGGAAAAGTTGCAGCAGGAAAAATTGCTGATAAATCTAAAGAAAAGTTCTTTTATGAAGACATAACTCATATACTTGGGTTTTGTGATCTCTTCAAATGAATTGAAGATGGATCCAAAAAACGTTGTGAGCAATCAAAGAATGGCCATCGCCAAGCAACATATTTGGGGTAAGAAGTTTTCATGGGTTAGCAAGTTTTTATAGAAAGTTTATTAGAAATTTCAGTGGTATATGTACGCCCATGCTGGGCACTGTGAAGAAAAAGCACAAGTCCTTTAGTTAGACAGAGGAAGCTGAATTTTTTTTCAAAGTGTTGAAGGAGAAGATCACAGAACAACCAATTCTGGTCTTACCAGATTTTGGAAAAACATTTCAAATAAAATGTGATTCAAGTGGATTAGCTATTGGAGTAGTCTTGAGTCAGGATAATAGGCCAGTTGCTTATTTTAGTGAAAATCTGAATGACACCAAGAAGAAATATTCCACATATGACAAAGAATTTTATGCAATGATTCAAGCTTTGAAGAAGTGGAGGCACTATCTAATTCCTAAAGAATTTGTCTTGTACAGTGATAACCAAGCTTTGTAGTTTATTACTAGGCAAGAAAAGTTGAATCATAAACATGGTAAACGGGTAGAATTTATGCAAAATTTTACTTTTGTTATTAAACATATTGCTAGAATTGCTAACAAAGTTGCAGATGCTTTGAGCAGGAGGAGGTTGATTTCACAGGAATTCCAAGTGGAGACCTTAGGGTGTGAGCACCTCAAGGAGATGTATAGAGAAGATGCAGATTTTAAGGAAGCTTATGAGGCATGCAATAATCCTTTGTTGGGAGACAAAAGCCCATGGACTGAATATTTGATCCAGGATGGATTATTGATCAAGGGAAACCAACTATGCATACCAAAATGCTCAATGAGAGCAACCTGCTGAAAGAGAAACACAATGGAGGTTTAGCTAGACATTTTGGTCATGATAAGACATTTTCATAGCTAAGTAATTCATATTATTGGCCGAGCATGAGGGCAGAGGTGAAAAAGTATGTGAACAAATGCAGAATTTGTCAATATGCAAAAGGAAGACAACAGAACACCAGTTTGTATCAGCCGTTACCAATTCCAGAAAGGCCGTGGGATGCAATCAATATGGATTTTGTTTTGGGATTGCCTAGTGTTGGAGCCGCCTTTGTTTTTTAGCCCGTTTTGAATTTTATTTCTTAATGCTCGAAATTGAAAGTTGGTTTTCATATTTTCCTTTATTTTTTCCAAAATCTCGGAAGTCTCATCACGCGAGCGGCGACGGTTATCATACTCTCAAGGCGAGTTATACTTTTCGTTCAAATGATTTTTCCCCTTTCTTACCTCGGGATTTCGTATGTCGGGTGTTATAGATCACATAGTTCACAAGTTCCGAAGAGAGAAATGACGAAATAACCTTAAAGTTTTACCCAGGTCAGTAGCGAGAGTAAAGATTTTCTAAACTACGGTTAAGCATCATTGGGATTTCGTGTCTCGACGTTTACTAACTCCAAAAGTCTTACCGTCGTAATCCCGATAGCCGAAACCATGAAACTCTTGTTTTAAGTAACCCAGGTTAGTGTTAAAGGTCAAAAGTTCAGCCGTGGTTAAACTCAGTCGGAAATTCACAACTCGGCATGTTTTCCCTCAAAAGCTACACCGTCAAAGCCCTGAGTCGTGAAGTCACGATAAAGATAGAAACGTAATTAATTAAACACTTAATCCGGTTTTATCCCCCAATTTAATTAAATCATATCATCGCGATCTCGCGATTTCGCAACTCGGCATACCAACCTCCCAGAAGCTATAACTTCGAAGCTCCGAGTCGCGAAGTCGCGATCTCGCGATTTCGCAACTCGGCATACGAACCTCCTGGAAGCTATACCTTCGAAGCTTTGAGTCGCGATATAAATAACCACGATATATTTTTTTTAAAACATGATTAATTAAATACTTAATCCTGGTTACATTTTTATTTAACCAAAGCTAATTATCGCAATCTCGGGTTTTAGAGGCTGGAACAGTTAGAGTGAAAACTCCCGATGTAGTGAGTACCGAAAGATTAATTAACATTGATAAAACCTGATTAATTGAGCTAAGCCAGTATTTCTCGTGATTTGATGCATGCACAGTCTACGAGGCAATCTTAATTTTTCCTTGCGCCAACTTGCATTTCGAACTGTCAAAATTTATGGCATTAATTAGAAACAAAGCGAATCGACAAGTAAGGATTGGGCTTTTATTGCTAAATTATATTTAAGAATGATTTGACCGTTCTGCTCCTGAAAAGTACTGAGTTTTAAATGGTCGAATGTATAGATCTATTATTTGTTATCGCAAATTCATTTCTACATTACATAGAGCAAACTTTCTCAGTGAACTAATTTCTGTATGTATACATATTTTTATCGCAAAAGAGCTAAAGCAGGATCCCCCGCCATGGCCCCGCGAAAAGCATCTAAAGCCAACGTTGAGGTTTTGGGACAAGGTTCAGACAACGTCTCTGATACTTCACCTCGAAGTGTCGACTCTGTCAAGACCTGGTCGTTTGTTTCTGAGGTTCTACAGTCTGAATTGGTAGATTACTCAGATGATTCCAGTGACAATGAAAAAGACGACCTGACCACCAAATATAAGATCGTCGTCTAAGCTGGAATGCATAAAGTAGCAGCTAGGCCAAGACTACTCCCTTACTATGATATGGTCCGGTGGGCATTAGACCATGTGGATATACCAACCAAAACCATCATCAACGAGTAGAAGGTCACTATTGGCACTTTCAGACCCGAACAACTTCAGGATATGTACAAGTTGCCAACCGTGTCAGACCTTACATACAATGCCGAATTCTTGGAGAATTTCAAACAGAAGGAATGTGTGCAATATGACAAGACTATGTCCAGTTTAATCAAAGATTGGGTCTCACACCCTGTGAAGTTCAGGGCAGACAGTAACGATATATATTCAATAGCTTTTCTGGAACCACAATTCAAATATGTAGCTATGATGACCTGCAGATTATACAGGAGAGAGGACACCACACATTTTTTCCTTCAGTGGGTGCCTCTAATACATTCAGTCGCCGAAGGATGTTCCTTCGATTGGGCTAAAATATTGTCTGATAGCTTGACCAGTCGAGTTACAGAGTATCGAGCGCAGAGGGAGAGCGGAAATATTGCTTCATTCTTTATGTCCGCGTACATTATGGACGCCGTGTGTTTTCTAACGCCCTTTCCCTTAATGAGATGGAGTTGGACTCCATCAGAGGCCGAGCCCATCCACGTCTACCATTCAAAACTGTGGAAAAACAAGGCGGCAGATTTTGTGTATGAAATCTTTAACTGGGTAATGGTACCGCTACATGTCACTATTTTCGGCCACCCGCCACCCAGGATCTCGGACAATATAGCGATGAATCTGAGCAATATAGCCGACTAGTATGTAGAAGTAGAATTCTCATATCTCAGGGTTTCCGGGGCTTCTGTTCCCCCACATGCATTACCATTATTCATACCCGATAAGCTGGCTTGTCGTGAGGTTGCTAGGCAAACCGTAATCGGTGGCATAAGCAAGGAGCTTAAGGGATATTCAAAGAAGGTATGGCCACCTTTTCCTATTCATTTAAATTCATATTCTTTGTTAGATTTCAGGCATGCTAAAGCTGAGGCAGCAGCCCTGGAAGACCTAAAATTGGTTCATGTTGAATTCAAGAAGCACGATCTGCAAAGAGTCGTAAGTAATCACTTGGCCAGTTGCAGACTTAAAAGGTTCAAACACGAAAATTCACCCTCGGATGACATTTTTTGAGGAGCAAGATCTTATGCCGAGGTTTTGGCTTGGATACAAGCCCTGGCACCCGAAGAGAGGGCCGATGTTCTAAAATTCCAAGAACATCGACGCAGTTGTCTTCCCTCAGTATTGCGGGGTGAGAATCCAAGTACAGTAGAGGTGCAAGAAAAAGAAGCCGAAGGCTCCAAAGATGCGACACCCTGCCAAGAAAAACACCAGGACGGGGGAGAGCAAACTAGGAGTCTGAAACCAGAGATAAAGACTCCCGAGCCGCCGAAAAAGTAGACTCTAGTTACTACTCTAGGACAGCCAGCTAAGCAAATCGGAGATCCCATCGCCTCCATTACTCCCTTGCAGTCAACTCAGGGAAACATACACGCAGGGTGGATTTTAAATGAAGAATTGAGACCTATAAGGATGGAAGAGCTCCCTCCAAATGAGTTCTTTTTCGATAAGAAGAGAAAGGTTGTAGTAAAAAGAGAATTCTATCAGGAAGAGGGATCAACAGCCAAGAAGTTCAAGGTGTTGACCGATGGGAAAGACAAGAAGAAAGAAGAGTTTGCGACAGAAATAGCCGGGACATTAGGGGCATATGCTATAGCAAACCAATTTTTAGTCGGGGTTTTGAAAAATCAACGGAAGCGAAAAAATCGCCTCATCAAAACCTTAGAAGCTAAACTAGCCACAACAGAGGAGGTTGCCAAGGACCAAGCAAGTGCAGGAATAGAACAAGCAAGGCTAGTCGATAAAAAGGAGATAGAGCTGCTCAAAACTAAGCTCGAACAAGCAGAGCTGGTAGCTCAGATCGGTATATACAAAGTGGGCCAGCAAAAAGACTTGATTGAGCAGCTACAGGCTAGAGTGGAAATCACCGAAAGTAAAGTTATAAATATCGGGATGTTCCAGTCCCAGGCGATGGAGATTCAGAGCAGAGTTTCTGCAGCCCAGCGAAGTTTACTCGCCAAGGTAGAGATAATTCGGGGCAACTGCTTACTTGTTGATCAAGTATTGGAAAATTTATCTATTAGAGAAAGAGAAGCTGGAGCATCTTGGGTCGCATTTCAAGAGGCTGTAATAGCTACAAACAACAGGGAATCAGGAAGTACTCCCAGGTTTTCCATTTTAGAGCAGACCAGAGGAAATATTTTATTGAAAGAATGGGAGCACAGTATATCAGAAGGTAAACTGCAAGCCAAGAAGGTAATGAAATCCTTTGAAGAGGCTTTTGGTTCTATAGATGGTAATCTATTAGGTATTGATAGCGAAGGCAATGCTGAGACATTGAGTCAAATGAATATAGAGAAAATCTTGCTTGATATAAACGAGAAAGAAAAAATAGATTCGGCCGAAGTCTCACAAATAACTCTAGCAGACATAATCCAAATAGATAAATGGATGATTAAACCAAGTGTACGATTATGCGCTATCGACACCCTAGACCGACGGATGGAAGAAAGGTTGCCACAATTAGTCAAAGATTGTTACATTTTCGAGGCCAATTGTTAAGCAAAACCCTCTAGGTTGATATCTCGGCTGGTGGAGAAATGCGTCACTTATACCGAGCATGTGAAAGGGCAAGCTTCTGGCACCAAATAAAGACAGAGATGAAGAAATGGAACGATTGTTCTCCTTCTTATCGTAACTGAAAATCTTGTAGCGATTGAGATTCCATCATATGTAAAACTGTATAAATATACAATAGAAAGAAAGAAATAGGGCTGGACCTTTTTGGGTCGATTGTAATAGAGGTTTTCTATCTTGAGAGTTAATATAAAGCAAATCCGAAGATTCTCAATTCCGTCATGACTGTGTTATGAGTTTGTTTCCTTGTATCTCATATTTCATTTCATTTCATATATGTATCTGATGAATACTTCGCTATAATTTAGTACAACCTCTACTATAGTGAATGAATTCTAGTTTTCTATGTTGTTTACTGTTTTTCCTCTGTACCAGCTATCAACAGGTATAAGACCAGACAACACTTTAGATTTCTATATATATATTTTATGCTTCATCGGGTTATTTCCTCATCTTTTTTCTTCTTCTGTTTACAAGTGAGATTCTCCCTTGATAGGAGCCTTACGTAATAGACAACTTAATGTTTTCTCCCACCTCATACATTTCTATTTAAAATATAACTCAGTTACGGGAAAGGGCCTTTGGTTTGCACCCTATTTTCACTACTGGAACTATAAACTCTCCTTTATAAGACCGAAATTGAGACAACACATAAAATTCCTCTGAGATTTTCTTATCATTCTGTCCCTCTATGACTGTCCCTGTAACAAGACAACCTAATATCGAACCCGGACTATCAGATCAAGCACATATTGCCTTAAATCTTTTTGATATTATTCTTAAAACAACCACTACCTGGGTTGAACTCAAACGTTCATGGGCAACGATTGAACGGGATATAAACATCCAGGAACAGTTGGAAGCTAGACAACGCCAACCCAAAAATCATCCCTAGCTTCCCTTGTCGAAGGTTGACATTTCTTCCTTCTTTACCCCTTACTCACTTTCGGATGCCTAGACACTGTACTTCCAAGCCTTAAGTACAGACTCTGGAACAACACCTAGAACTCAGAAAGGGAGCGATTCCATATTTGTTGTGGTGGACATATTTTCAAAAATGGCACATTTCATACAATGCCAGAAAATAAACGATGCTACACACATAGCCAATTTGTTTTTCAGAGAAGTGGTGAGACTACATGGATTGCCTAGGAGTATAGTCTCAGACATGGACACCAAATTTGTAGGACACTTTTGGAGGACTCTATGGAAGAGGTTGGGGACAAACTTTCCCTTTAGTTCAGCATATCGCCCTCAGACAGATGGACAGACTGAAGTAGTAAACATCAGTCTGGGAAAGTTGTTAAGAATTTTAGTCATTAAGCAGGGTCGTCAATGGGATCAGATTCTGGCACAAGTAGAATTTGCATTTAACAGTCCAGTGAAAAGAAGCACAGAGAAAAGTCCATTTGAAATTGTGTATGGTATACAACCAAGAGGGATTACAGAGTTGAGAGATCTCAATCAAGAAGAGTTCAGAAGTGCTGGAGCAGAGGATTTTGCAACAGAAATGAAGAAACTCCATGACAGAGTCAGAGAGAAACTACGGGACAACAACCTAAAATATAAGAACAAAGTTGATCAAAAGAGGAGAGAAGTTCAATTTAAGGTAGGAGATGAAATCTTAGCTCATTTGAGAAAAGAAAGGTTTCCAAGGGGAACATATAACAAGTTGAAGATGAAGAAGATAGGACCGTGCAAGATTCTCAGAAAATTTGAAGCCAAATCTTATGAAATTGAGTTGCGAGACAATGTTGGGATATCACCGATATTCAATGTTGCAGACCTGTATCCTTACAGGAGAGATGAGGCAGGAGAATTAGATGATCAGAAGGAAATTCAGTGGGAAGAACAATTGCCCACAGCAAAAAAACCTTGGATGGAGAAAATCATTGAACAAAGAGATGGAAAGAAGACCAGGAGGAAGACACATCCTGAATACTCAATGAAGTGGAAATACCATCCAATGGAAGATTCAAGTTGGGTCACAGAACTCGATATTTTGAAGCATGGAAAAATAGTGTAGGAGCTCATGGACGAAAGTCCATGAAAATTTTAACCAGAGGAGTATGATGCAGGAGCATCGCCTTCAAAGTCAAAGAAGCAAGCGTGGAGGCAAAGAAACGACATCTCAGCATGAGAGAGTTCAAATCAACAATTAACTCAGGAGTAAATCGAGTTGTTGAGATATTTTGGAAACAACATTTTTAAATATGTTGTATTTGTAAAGTCATATAGGACTGTAAGGAGTTGCAGATATAGAGTGTTGACTCTTATCTAGTAATAACTGTTAGTTATTGTAATAGGACAAAGTAGGTAACCACTATGACTTGATAGGATAGGTTGCAGATAGGACGAGAGGGCTCGTGGAGCCAGTCCTTAGATAGTTGTTGTTTCATTGTAAAAGTATTATGAGATAGGGATCAATAGAGCATAATAGAGTAGAAGAAAGACACAGTGGAGAACTGCAATAACATGTAATTTGTTTCATGAATGAATAGAACAGACATAATTGACCCATATCTTGGACTGTGTTCATTTTAATGTGTGATTGAATGAATGTTGCATTTTGTGTATGTTGTTTAGTTCATTTTCGTTCATGTATGATTGTTCGAGAAGTTGATCGTGTGAGTTTATGACAAAACTGGATAAGTTTCACTTGCTTCTCTTTTGAAACTCGTATGCAAGGTGTGCATCTCGAACGCAAGGAGTGAGTCGACTGAGTCTCAGATTGACTCATAAAGAGTTCAGAGAGAGAGCATAAGAAACTTAGACCAGGTGCAAGGAGTGCACAACGTCAAGAAGAGACCAAGCATCGAAGAACCAGAACAGAGGAATGCCAGGAGGGCGAGAAGAATTTATTTTCAAGAAATCCTTCGAACTGAGTTATCGAAATCCCTGAACGCAAGGAGTGCGTGGGAAGTCGAAATCCTTTAAGGATCAAGCTCAGAAGGGATAGAATTTTCATAAGTATTGACGAGATCCAAGAGTTAGACTCGTAAGAGGAGCAAAGGTCAAACCTTTGAAGATTGATAAATCTTCTAAGTTGGAAGAAATCATAAGCTTAAGAGGAGGAGTGACAATGGTCGTTGGATCACAGTGCAAAGGATCAACAGTCGTCTGATCAGAGCAAGGTGCACGAGCCTTAGAGCTTCGCACACGTGGGAGAGAGATCTTACCAAGGTTTGAGAATTGAGATTTTCAAAGTCCGGAGAGACGAAGAAAAATCTCAATCGTCCGATCATCTGAAGTAGAGCTGAGTCGTCAGATTAGCTGAAGCAAATCTCAAGCGTCGGATCGTCCGAAGTGAATTTGGACCGTCTGATCAAGAGGAGACGTTGTGTGCATCTATGGACTCTAGGTAAAGTCCTGAAGTAATTCATAACCGTCAAATCAAGAGAGACGTGGAATAGATCCATGCACTCCGGGTAAAGATTGGAAGAAATCCTTGATCATTAGATCAAGTGGACACGCGTTAGTTGATTATAGCCTTCGGATAAAATCCATTAGGAAAAAGGGTGAAGTTTAAGATTTGAGAATCTCAAAAGTCTGAAGACTCGAAGGAGATATTGACCGTTGATCGAGAAGAGGGCCAGAGGACCATTGATCTGGTTGAAAGGTCAAACACCTGAAGTAGAAGCAGGGCCATTGATTTCGGAGGATAGGTGTCTGCAGATCGTTAACTCCATAAGTTTGACGTACGGAGGAAAGCAGGGTTTGAGACTTGAAAAGTCCGAAGGCCAGAATCATGAAGGAGATCACATCCATTTGTTCAGGAGGGGCAGATCTGGTCCGTGGATTTGAAAAGGGAAAATCTGAACCGTTAGTTCAGACAACACCGTCAAGATCACAAGATCGACGGTCTCGTAGCATTTCGGGAACAAAATTTTTGTGAACTTTAAAACGTTGAGGGCGGGTCAAAATCTAGACCGTGGTTTTGGCAAGAGGACACGTGGAGTCTCAAGGAGAATTGCGGGCCAAAAAGTAGTTTGACATAAACCTCTCTGGCCGCGCTCGTAATCGCGTGGTCACGAGAGGTCATCGCCTAAGGTCACATCAAGAGGGGACTTATCAGAAAAAGGAGCTAACATCCAGTACTCTGAGATTTTGCAGGAGAGGGAAAGGGAAGGTTGCAGGTGCTATTAGACCTACACCAAGAAGCTGAAAGGGTTTGTGTTTAGATACAGAAGGAGACCATTAAGATGTCATAGGGTCATTTGAATCAAGAATTAGAGATCCTTGACCGGGAGGTTGTGTAGCCCTACGAGGGAGTAGGGGGGCTGCATCAGGTGGTATCAGAGCTGATATTGAGTTTGTTGTCAGATAATAGACAAAGGAGAAAGGAGGTAAGTTGGTATCAATTGTGGTATCAAGAAAATTTGATTTCTGTTTGAAGGCATCAGAAGGTGACACAGTGAAATCATGCCACCCATAAGGCGTAGAGCGAATGCATAAATGGAAGAAGAAATGAGGCGAATCCGAATGAGACTAGATGCCATGGAAACAACATAGAGAAGAGCACTAGACGCTGGAGATATCAGTGAAGCTGAGAGCGAAGAGATAGAGGTCGAAGAAAATGTAGCAGAGGATGATGCACAAGATCGCTTATTGAAAGTTGTTTCAAGTATAGGTTCCAGAACAAGAGTAGAGGTACCAATGTATGAAGACAATTTAGAAGTTGAAGAATTGTTATATTGGGTACGTGCTATGGACAAATACTTCGATTACGAAAATATCGAAGAAGGCAAGATGGTGAAGCATGCAGTGACAACACTAAAAGGTCATGCAACACTATGGTGGGATGAACTACAAGCTGAACACATGAGCAAAGGTAAGCATAAAATTAAGAACTGGGATAGGATGGTAGCCAAGATGAAAGACAAATTTATCCCAAAGGATTACCAAATCAATCTGTTCATGAGATTGCAAGACCTGAGACATAAAATCTTATCAGTGAAGGAGTACATTGAAGAGAAGGAGAATGAAGATGAGAAAACAATCAGGTATATCAATGGGCTGAGATATGAAATCCAAGAGGAGATCAGCATGATGTCTGTTAATAAAGTCGAGGTTTATTATCAAGCAGCCTTGAAAGCTGAAGAGAAATTGGATAGGAAACAAAGCCAACGAAACAGAGGAGGAAATTCAAGCAGAGATAAGGGAACCAACAGAGAAAAGTTCTAGAAACCAAAGCATGAAGCTGGCAAACAACATAGTCACCTAGAGAAAGGTGGAAGTTATAAGGAAGGACAACATGGAGGAAGAAGCTCTTTTTTCAGAGGAAGAGGAAGAGCCAGAGGAGCTGAAGTTAAATGTTATACCTGTGGAAAATCAGGGCACAAGTCTTCGAAATGTCCCGAGAGAAAGAGAGAAGGAGGAGGCGAAGCACACATTGCTGAAGCACAAAAGCACGTGGAAGCAGAAGCAGAAGAAGGAGGAAAGAACCTCATGATGAGGAAAGTTCTTCTTAAACCAGAGAAGGAGGTAGAGGAACCAGTTCAGTGAACAAGTATGTTCAGGACTGCTCACAAGATGAAAGATAGAGTTTGCAAGGTGATCATAGACAGTGGGAGCACTGACAATCTAGTATCCACATAGATGGTGGAGAAACTGGAGCTGAAAACAACTAGACATCCAAACCCATACAATGTATCATGGTTATAGAAAGGACATCAAATAATGGTAAGTCAACAATGCTAAGTTGAATTTAAAATAGGAGGTTATGGGGATGAAATATTGTGTGATGTAATTCCTATGGATGTCTATCATATTTTATTGGGGAGACCATGACAATTTGACAGAAAAGTTATTCACGATGGGAGAAAGAATACCTATACCTTAGGAAAGAATGGTAGGACACATATGTTGTTACCGATAGTAGACAAAGAGCAAAAGAGGGAAGCTAGTTCAAGTATACTTCTCATGAGTGGGAAGGAAATCTTGAAGAAAGTCAAGAAGGAGAAATAAATATAGTTTGTTGTAGTAAGAAAGCCTAGAGTTATCCTTACAAATACTTCTGTGGAAGATTTACCTGAAGAAATCCAGAAACTGTTAGAAAACTTTGCTGACATAGTAGTGGATGAGTTACCACACTCATTTCCACCCATTAGGAGTATAAGCCATCATATTGACCTTATTCCAGGAGCTAGTTTACCAATCAAAGTAGCTTATACATTGACACCCAGAGAGAATGAAAAATTCAAAAATCAAGTCCATGAATTGTTGGATAAAGGTTTAGTCAGGGAAAGTCTAAGCCCATGCGCAATACCAACTATGTTAAGTCCAAAGAAGGATGGAGGATGGAGAATGTGTACAGATTCTGTAGCCATCAACAAGATAACCATTAGGTACAGATTCCCTTTACCAAGGATGGATGATTTGATGGATTGTTTGAGTGGAGCAAGCTATTTTTCCAAGATAGAGTTGAAGAGTGGATATCATCAAATAAGAATGACAGAGGGATATGAATGGAAAA
>JZKD02S1742629.1:50090-65299 GCA_000966675.3 Picea glauca
AGATTTGGTGGGGCCCCGACGGATTTGGCAGACCAACCAATCTTTTATTTTTTTAAATTTTCGTTCTCGGGTTGTCATTGGGCATTTGCCCATTACCACGTGGTAGTCAACCATTGGTCCATGTCAACTGACTGTACAATCACCTGCCATGTCCGTGTATGACCTATCACATCAGCCTGCCACATCACCTACTACGTCCGCCATGTGGCTGTACGAACTGCCGCATGGCACATTTTTACTGGTCGACGAAATGACCTAAAAAAGCCATATATGAGTGACACGTGGCAGCCTATGGTGTTGCCACATCACCATGTTGATGTCATCATGACACATGTCACCTCCTACGTGTTCCAGGTATGTTGTACAGATGTTGATGTCATCCATATTGATGCTGACGTCCACAATACGAATGCTAACTCATCCCCCTGCTGACTGGGCTAGGTTGACCAAACTTTGACCGTGAATATATTTTGATCTGTAACTCTGTTTGATGATCTGTTTGCGTCGTTGGAAATCTTGCAAAGATCTCTTCGCGATGATGCTATTTTCATTGAGTTTTGAGAACTTTGAATTTTTTCCCTTTCTCTGTCTGTTGAGGCCATTATAAGCTTCCTGAGTTTCTTCTGCAAGTTCTTAGTTGTCCTTAGTCTTCTCTGGATCCTTTTTTGATGAATTAACTTCATCCCATTGTTGCATGAGAGTTGAGCATTCATCCTGAAGCTATCGAATGGTCTGCCTCTAGGAGACAGATTCTTCTAGAATTGTGAGCATATGAGATGAAAGGCCATTGTACCAAATCCACAGGGAGAGAATGGTGTTTCAGGAGTCGGCCATATCTACTTCCAACCGCTCCACTCTTCTAATCCAATGCCCCGAATCCCTTATCGCCATTGTCAGACACTTGAACCAAACCAGATAAGAAACAAATAAAGTGAGAGTACATAATTGAATTCCCTCACCCAAACATAGAATCCAAACTGGAAATGAGACATGATTGAGGTAAATAGATCACCACACACGATCAGATTCACCTTTACACCCTCACCACCCTCATAAATCAATTTCCCTTTCACAGACTGAGTCATTATCATCCTTTCACCACCTTCAGAAATCATTGGAAGGAACTATGGTCGAACAGAGTACATCCATGATCTTCCCACATTTCAAAGGAGGGAGTGAATGTGGTTGGGGAAAACACTGATCCCAAACAAGGAGATTAAGAGAGTCTCATGGGAGTGAATGGCGTACATGCACCCACTAGAATGGGATGACAAATTGATGACTCCCCTTGTAAATGTTTGATTGGAAAGTGGTGAATGGAAGGTGGGGATATCGAAAGGAAGGGGGATCCCCACTTTTGTTAAAGTATTTATGAACCAAACAAATTTATTTAGGACCTAAGTCTTTCATGGAGGGTAAGAACCAATGGCCTCCCTTTTTCTATACTTCTGTGTGTATTTGGTGTCTCATGGAATTATTTCAGTGGATTGAGATCCATTGATGGAGAGGACTTCTTCCTGATGTCTAATGGCCTCGTTCGCCTGCCTTTCAACCTCATGGTTGTTTGATCTTAAGACATGAAAGAATTCAATTGCATGGAAGGATTTAATTTATGTTTGAATTCTACAAAATATGGATCAAAGATGTATATTCTTCGGTAAAGAGTTTTTTCTTGCATGCTTAATTATAAATTTAGAATCTTCTATTACTACGAGGACATAAATTCCTTTAGCCCTTTCTAGAATCAGACCATGTGATAAGGCATAGGCTTCAACTTGGTTATTTGAAGAATGACTAATACTCCATGCAAAGGTGAATTCAAAATGTCCTTCTGGGCTATTGATCCAGGTGGATATTGGTGGCCACCCACCTATTCCAACTGGCTCTTCTTGACAGTTTTTAGCTCAACACGTTCTTTTGTAATTCTTTGTAATTGTGGGTTCTACACTTTCAGGGCTGTCTGAATACCTACACAGCTTCCAGGTGGATATTGGTGGCTACCCACCTAATCCAATAGGCTTATTTTGGAATTTTTCATTTCAGTACATATTTATGTACTTCTAGGGCCGTTTTGGGGCCCTAAATAGTGTTTTTTTTGGCTTGCCACAGTCAAACTATAAACAAAGTCAGATTTTGATGGAATAATGTGTACTTCTTGAAAATACCTTTCCAACGGGCTATCACGCACCTAAAATGTAGGCCGTATGCAAAAGTTATGACCCCGAGAAGTTGAGGTACCAACTTACCCATTGCGCCCCACATAACTTTTGGTGATTCATCTCCTAGGGTTAGGTTTTTGGATGTATACGGTTTTGGCATTCATGAGTAATGTTGAAAACACCTCTGGAGCCTCATTATAATCATTATGCTCAGATAGATGCGCGTTGCAGCCACATCTCTTCTGATGCATCCCCCCTACTCCCCTGTAGGGCTACACGACCTCCCGGTCAAGGATCTCCGATTCTTGAGTCAAATGACCCTCTGAAACCTTAATGGTATCCTTCTGTATCTAAACACGGGCCCTTTTGGCTTCTTGGTGCAGGTCTAATAACACCCGCAACCTTCCCTCTCTCTCTCCTACGAAATCTCAGAGTATTGGGCGTTAGCTCCTTTTTCAGATAAGCCCCCTCTTGATGTGACCTTAGGCGATGACCTCTCGTGACCACGCAATGGTGGGCGTGACCAAAGTGGTTTGGGTTCAAAATACTTTTCGGCCCACAATTTCTCCTTGAACCTCCACGTGTCCTCTTGCCAAAACCACGATCTGGATTTCGGCTCGCCCTCAACGTTTTAAAGTTCACGCAACTCTTGTCCCTGAAATGCTACAGGACCGTCGATCTCCCAATCTTGACGGTATTGTTTGAACTAACGATTCAAATCTACCCTTTTCAAAACCACGGACCATATCTACCCCTCCTGAACCAATGGATCTTATCTCCTTCATGATTTTGGACTTTAGAATTTTCAAGTCTCAAACCCTGCTTTCCTTCGTACGTCAATCTTCCGGAGTTGATGATCTACGAACACCTGTCCTCCTAAATCAACGGACCTGCTTCTACTTCGGGTGTTTGACCTTTCAACCAAATCAATGGTCCTGTGGCCCTCTTCTTGATCAGCGGTCGAGATCTCCTTTGGGTCTTCAGACTTCTGAGATTCTCAATTCTCAAACTTCACACTTTTCCCCAATGGCTTTTATCTGAAGGATATAATCCACTGATGCACGTCCACTTTATTTGACGATCAAGGATTTCTGCAGGTCTTTACTTGGAGTGCATAGATCTATGCCACGTCTCTCTTCATCTAATGGTTATGAATTACTTTAGGACTTTACCCAAATTCAACAGATTCACACCATGTCTCCTCTTGATCAGACGGTCCAGATTCACTTTGAACGATCCAACGCTTGAGATTCGCTTCAGCTGATATGATGGCTCAGATCTACTTCGGATGATCAGACGATTGAGATTTTTCTTTGGCTCTCCGGCTCTCCCGACTTCAGAAATCTCAATTCTCACCTTGGTAAGTTCTCTCTCCTGCGTGTGCAAAGCGCTAAGGCTCGTGCACCTTTCTCTGATCAAACGATTGTTGATCCTTTGTACTGTGATCCAACGGCCATTGACGCTCCTCCTCTTGAGCTTCTAATTTCTTCTGACTTAGAAGATTTAACAGTCTTCAAAGGTTTCGACCTTTGCTCCTCCTACGAGTCTGACTCTTGGATCTCATCAACACTTATGAAAGTGGTATCCCTTCTGAGCTTGATCCTTAAAGGATTTCGACTTCCCACACACTCCTTGTGTTTGAGGATTTCGATAACTGAGTTCAAAAGATTTCTTGAAAGAAATTTTTCTCGCCCTCCTAGCGTTCCTCTTTTCTAGTTCTTCAACACTTGGTCGCTTCTTGACGTTGTGCACTCCTTGCACCTAGTCTAATTTTCCTCTGCTCTCTCTCTGAACTCTTTCTGAGTCAATCTGAGACTCAGTTGATGCACTCCTTGCGTTCGAGATGCACACCTTGCATACGAGTTTCAGAAGAGAAGAAAGTGAAACTTGTCCAGTTTCGTCACAAATGCATATGATCAACTTCTCGAACAATCATAGATGAACGAAAATGAACTAAACGACATACACAGAATGCAACATTCATTCAATCACACATTAAAAAGAGCACAGTCCAAGATTTGGGACAATTCTGTCTCTTCTATCCATTCATGAAACAAATTACATGATATTGCAGTTCTCCACTGTGTCTTTCTTCTACTCTATTATGCTCTATTGATCCATGTCTCATAATACTTTTACAATGAACAATGAAACAACAACTATCTAAGGACTGGCTCCACGAGCTCTCTCATTCTTTCTGCAACCTATCCTATCAAGTCATAGCAGTTACCTAATTTGTCCTATTACAATAACTAACAGTTATTACTAGATAAGAGTCAACACTCTATATCTGCAACCCCTTACAGTCCAGTACGACTTTACAAACACGACTTATTTAAAAATGTTATTTCCAAAATATCTCAACAACTTGATTTACTCCTGAGTTGATTGTTGATTTGAACTCTGTCATGCTGAGATATCGTTTATTTACCTCCACGCTTATGTCTTTGACTTTGAAGGCAATGGTCCTACATCATACTCCTCTGGTTAAAATTTTCATGGACTCCTGTCCATGAGATCCTGCATTGTTTTTCCATGCTTCAAAATATCGGGTTTTGTGACCCAACTTGAATCTTCCATTGGATGGTCTTTCCACTTCACTGAGTATTCAGGATGTGTCTTCCTCCTGGTCTTCTTTCCATCTCTCCGTTCAATGATTTTGTCCATCTGAGTTTTTTCTATTATGGGCAATTGTTCTTCCCAATGAACTTCCTTTTGATCAACTGATTCTCCTACCTCATCTCTCCTGTAAGGATACATGTCTACAAAATTGAATATCAGTGATATCCCAACATTGTCTAGCAACTCAATTTCATAAGCATTGGCTGCAAATTTTATGAGAATCCTGCACAGTCCTATCTTCTTCATCTTCAACTTGTTATATGTTCCCCTTGGAAACCTTTCTTTTCTCAAATAAGCTAAGACTTCATCTCCTACCTCGAATTGAACTTCTCTTCTCTTTTGATCAAATTTGTTCTTATATTTCAAGTTGTTTTCCTGTAGTTTCTCTCTGACTCTGTCATGGAGTTTCTACATTTCTGTTGCAAAATCCTCTGCTCTAGCACTTCTGAACTCTTCTTGATTCAGATCTCTCAACTCTGTAATCCCTCTTAGCTATATACCATACACAATTTCAAATGGACTTTTCCCTGTGCTTCTGTTCACTGAATTATTAAATGCAAATTATGCTTGTGCCAAAATCTAATCCCATTGACGACCCTGCTCAGTGACTAAACTTCTTAACAATTTTTCCAGACTCTTGTTTACCACTTCAGTCTGTCCATCTGTCTGAGTGTGATATGCTAAACTAAAGGACAAGTTTGTCCCCAACCTCTTCCATAGAGTCCTCCAAAAGTGTCCTACAAATTTGATGTCCTTGTCTGAGACTGTACTCCTAGGCAATCCATGTGGTCTCACCACTTCTCTAAAAAACAAATTGTCTATGTGTGTAGCATCGTTTGTTTTCTGGCATGGTATGAAATGTGACATTGTTGAAAATCTGTCCACCACAACAAATATGGAATCTCTCCCTTTCTGAGTTCTAGGCAATCCCAAAACAAAATCCATACTGATTGCATCCCACAACCTTTCTGGAATTGGTAATGGCTGATACAAACTAGTGTTATGTTGTCTTCCTTTTGCATACTGACAAATTCTACATTTGTTCACAAAAATTTTCACCTATGCCCTCATGCTCGGCCAATAATATGAATTACTCAGTTGTGCAAATGTCTTATCATGACCAAAATGTCCAGTTAAACCTCCATTGTGTTTCTCTTTTAGCAGGTTATCTCTCATTGAGCACTTCGGTATGCCTAGTTGGTTTCACTTGAACAATAATCCATCCTGGATCAAATATTCAGTCCATGGGTTTATGTCTCCCAACAAATGATTATTGCATGCCTCATAATCTTCCTTAAAATCTGCATCTTCTCTATATATCTCCTTGAGGTGTTCAAACCCTAAGATCTCCACTTGGAATTCCTATACAATCAAACTCCTCCTGCTCAAAGCATCTGCAACTTTGTTAGCAGTTCTAGCAATATATTTAATAACAAAAGTAAAATTTTGCATAAATTCTACCCATTTAGCATGTCTCTGATTCAACTTTTTTTGCCTAGTAATAAACTACAAAGCTTGGTTATCATTGTACAAGACAAATTCTTTAGGAATTAGATAGTACCTCCACTTCTTCAAAGCTTGAATCATTGCATAAAATTCTTTTTCATATGTGGAATACTTCTTCTTGGTGTCATTCAGCTTCTCACTGAAATAAGCAACTGGCCTATTATCCTGACTCAAGACTGCTCCAATAGCTAATCCACTTGCATCACATTTTACTTGAAATGTTTTTCCAAAATCATGTAAGACTATAATTGGTTGTTCTGTGATCTTCTCCTTCAACACTTTGAAACTTTTTTTAGCTTCCTCTATCAAACTAAAGGACTTGTGCTTCTTCTTCACAGTGTCCAGCATGGGCGTACATATAACACTGAAATTTCTGATAAACTTTCTATAAAAACTCGCTAACCCATGAAAACTTCTTACCTCAAATATGTTGCTTGGCGATGGCCATTCTTTGATTGCTCTCACCTTTTATGGATCCATCTTTAACTCATTTGAAGAGATCACAAAACCCAAGTATATGAGTTTTGTCTTCATAAAAGAACTTTTCTTCATATTTATCAACAATTTTTCCTACTGCAACTTTTCCATCACTGATGTCATATGTCTTAAGTGTTCTCCCTCTGTCTTACTGANCTTTCATGGAGGGTAAGAACCAATGGCCTCCCTTTTTCTATACTTCTGTGTGTATTTGGTGTCTCATGGAATTATTTCAGTGGATTGAGATCCATTGATGGAGAGGACTTCTTCCTGATGTCTAATGGCCTCGTTCGCCTGCCTTTCAACCTCATGGTTGTTTGATCTTAAGACATGAAAGAATTCAATTGCATGGAAGGATTTAATTTATGTTTGAATTCTACAAAATATGGATCAAAGATGTATATTCTTCGGTAAAGAGTTTTTTCTTGCATGCTTAATTATAAATTTAGAATCTTCTATTACTACGAGGACATAAATTCCTTTAGCCCTTTCTAGAATCAGACCATGTGATAAGGCATAGGCTTCAACTTGGTTATTTGAAGAATGACTAATACTCCATGCAAAGGTGAATTCAAAATGTCCTTCTGGGCTATTGATCCAGGTGGATATTGGTGGCCACCCACCTATTCCAACTGGCTCTTCTTGACAGTTTTTAGCTCAACACGTTCTTTTGTAATTCTTTGTAATTGTGGGTTCTACACTTTCAGGGCTGTCTGAATACCTACACAGCTTCCAGGTGGATATTGGTGGCTACCCACCTAATCCAATAGGCTTATTTTGGAATTTTTCATTTCAGTACATATTTATGTACTTCTAGGGCCGTTTTGGGGCCCTAAATAGTGTTTTTTTTGGCTTGCCACAGTCAAACTATAAACAAAGTCAGATTTTGATGGAATAATGTGTACTTCTTGAAAATACCTTTCCAACGGGCTATCACGCACCTAAAATGTAGGCCGTATGCAAAAGTTATGACCCCGAGAAGTTGAGGTACCAACTTACCCATTGAGCCCCACATAACTTTTGGCGTTTCATCTCCTAGGGTTAGGTTTTTGGATGTATACGGTTTTGGCATTTATGAGTAATGTTGAAAACACCTCTGGAGCCTCATTATAATCATTATGCTCAGATAGATGCGTGTTAAGCCACATCTCTTATGATGCAGCCCCCCTACTCCCCCGTAGGGCTACACGACCTCCCGTTCAAGGATCTCTGATTCTTGAGTCAAATGACCCTCTGAAACCTTAATGGTATCCTTATGTATCTAAACATGGGCTCTTTTGGCTTCTTGGTGCAGGTCTAATAACACCCGCAACCTTCCCTCTCTCTCTCCTACGAAATCTCAGAGTATTGGGAATTAGCTCCTTTTTCTGATAAACCCCCTCTTGATGTGACCTTAGGTGATGACCTCTCGTGACCACACAATGGCGGGCGTGACCAAAGTGGTTTGGGTTCAAAATACTTTTCAGCCCACAATTCTCCTTGAACCTCCACGTGTCCTCTTGCCAAAACCACGATCTGGATTTCGGTCCGCCCTCGACGTTTTAAAGTTCACGCAACTCTTGTCCCCGAAATGCTACGGGACCGCCAATCTCCCGATCTTGATGGTATTGTCTAAATTGACGATTCAAATCTACCCTTTTCAAATCCATGGACCATATCTACCCCTTCTGAACTAATGGATCTGATCTCCTTCATGATTTTGGTCTTTAGAATTTTCAAGTCTCAAACCCTGCTTTCCTTTGTACGTCAATCTTCCGGAGTTGATGATCTACGGACACCTGTCCTCCTAAATCAACGGCCCTGCTTCTACTTCGGGTGTTTGACCTTTCAACCAGATCAACGGTCTTGTGGCCCTCTTCTTGATCAGCAGTCGAGATCTCCTTTGGGTCTTCATACTTCTGAGATTCTCAATTCTCAAACTTCACACTTTTCCCCAATGGCTTTTATCTGAAGGATATAATCCACTGATGCACATCCACTTTATTTGACGATCAAGGATTTCTTCGGGTCTTTACCTGGAGTGCATAGATCTATGCCACGTCTCTCTTCATCTGATGGTTATGAATTACTTCAGGACTTTACCCAGATTCAACAGATTCACACCATGTCTCCTCTTGATCAGACGGTCCAGATTCACTTTGAATGATCCAACGCTTGAGATTCGCTTCGGCTGATATGATGGCTCAGATCTACTTCGGATGATCAAACGATTGAGATTTTTCTTCGGCTCTCCGGCTCTCCCGACTTCATAAATCTTAATTCTCACCTTGGTAAGTTCTCTCTCCTGCGTGTGCAAAGTGCTAAGGCTCGTGCAACTTTCTCTGATCAGACGATTGTTGATCCTTTGCACTGTGATCCAACGGCCACTGTCGCTCCTCCTCTTGAGCTTTTGATTTCTTCTGACTTAGAAGATTTATCAGTCTTCAAAGGTTTCAACCTTTGCTCCTCCTACGAGTCCGACTCTTGGATCTCATCAACACTTATGAAAGTGGTATCCCTTCTGAGCTTGATCCTTAAAGGATTTCGACTTCCCACACACTCCTTGTGTTCGAGGATTTCGATAACCAAGTTTGAAGGATTTCTTGAAAGAAATTCTTCTCTCCCTCCTAGCGTTCCTCTTTTCTAGTTCTTCAACACTTGGTCGCTTCTTGACGTTGTGCACTCCTTGCACCTAGTCTAATTTTCCTCTGCTCTCTCTCTGAACTCTTTCTGAGTCAATCTGAGACTCAGTTGATGCACTCCTTGCGTTCGAGATGCACACCTTGCATACGAGTTTCAGAAGAGAAGAAAGTGAAACTTGTCCAGTTTCGTCACAAATGCATATGATCAACTTCTCGAACAATCATAGATGAACGAAAATGAACTAAACGACATACACAGAATGCAACATTCATTCAATCACACATTAAAAAGAGCACAGTCCAAGATTTGGGACAATTCTGTCTCTTCTATCCATTCATGAAACAAATTACATGATATTGCAGTTCTCCACTGTGTCTTTCTTCTACTCTATTATGCTCTATTGATCCATGTCTCATAATACTTTTACAATGAACAATGAAACAACAACTATCTAAGGACTGGCTCCACGAGCTCTCTCATTCTTTCTGCAACCTATCCTATCAAGTCATAGCAGTTACCTAATTTGTCCTATTACAATAACTAACAGTTATTACTAGATAAGAGTCAACACTCTATATCTGCAACCCCTTACAGTCCAGTACGACTTTACAAACACGACTTATTTAAAAATGTTATTTCCAAAATATCTCAACAACTTGATTTACTCCTGAGTTGATTGTTGATTTGAACTCTGTCATGCTGAGATATCGTTTATTTACCTCCACGCTTATGTCTTTGACTTTGAAGGCAATGGTCCTACATCATACTCCTCTGGTTAAAATTTTCATGGACTCCTGTCCATGAGATCCTGCATTGTTTTTCCATGCTTCAAAATATCGGGTTTTGTGACCCAACTTGAATCTTCCATTGGATGGTCTTTCCACTTCACTGAGTATTCAGGATGTGTCTTCCTCCTGGTCTTCTTTCCATCTCTCCGTTCAATGATTTTGTCCATCTGAGTTTTTTCTATTATGGGCAATTGTTCTTCCCAATGAACTTCCTTTTGATCAACTGATTCTCCTACCTCATCTCTCCTGTAAGGATACATGTCTACAAAATTGAATATCAGTGATATCCCAACATTGTCTAGCAACTCAATTTCATAAGCATTGGCTGCAAATTTTATGAGAATCCTGCACAGTCCTATCTTCTTCATCTTCAACTTGTTATATGTTCCCCTTGGAAACCTTTCTTTTCTCAAATAAGCTAAGACTTCATCTCCTACCTCGAATTGAACTTCTCTTCTCTTTTGATCAAATTTGTTCTTATATTTCAAGTTGTTTTCCTGTAGTTTCTCTCTGACTCTGTCATGGAGTTTCTACATTTCTGTTGCAAAATCCTCTGCTCTAGCACTTCTGAACTCTTCTTGATTCAGATCTCTCAACTCTGTAATCCCTCTTAGCTATATACCATACACAATTTCAAATGGACTTTTCCCTGTGCTTCTGTTCACTGAATTATTAAATGCAAATTATGCTTGTGCCAAAATCTAATCCCATTGACGACCCTGCTCAGTGACTAAACTTCTTAACAATTTTTCCAGACTCTTGTTTACCACTTCAGTCTGTCCATCTGTCTGAGTGTGATATGCTAAACTAAAGGACAAGTTTGTCCCCAACCTCTTCCATAGAGTCCTCCAAAAGTGTCCTACAAATTTGATGTCCTTGTCTGAGACTGTACTCCTAGGCAATCCATGTGGTCTCACCACTTCTCTAAAAAACAAATTGTCTATGTGTGTAGCATCGTTTGTTTTCTGGCATGGTATGAAATGTGACATTGTTGAAAATCTGTCCACCACAACAAATATGGAATCTCTCCCTTTCTGAGTTCTAGGCAATCCCAAAACAAAATCCATACTGATTGCATCCCACAACCTTTCTGGAATTGGTAATGGCTGATACAAACTAGTGTTATGTTGTCTTCCTTTTGCATACTGACAAATTCTACATTTGTTCACAAAAATTTTCACCTATGCCCTCATGCTCGGCCAATAATATGAATTACTCAGTTGTGCAAATGTCTTATCATGACCAAAATGTCCAGTTAAACCTCCATTGTGTTTCTCTTTTAGCAGGTTATCTCTCATTGAGCACTTCGGTATGCCTAGTTGGTTTCACTTGAACAATAATCCATCCTGGATCAAATATTCAGTCCATGGGTTTATGTCTCCCAACAAATGATTATTGCATGCCTCATAATCTTCCTTAAAATCTGCATCTTCTCTATATATCTCCTTGAGGTGTTCAAACCCTAAGATCTCCACTTGGAATTCCTATACAATCAAACTCCTCCTGCTCAAAGCATCTGCAACTTTGTTAGCAGTTCTAGCAATATATTTAATAACAAAAGTAAAATTTTGCATAAATTCTACCCATTTAGCATGTCTCTGATTCAACTTTTTTTGCCTAGTAATAAACTACAAAGCTTGGTTATCATTGTACAAGACAAATTCTTTAGGAATTAGATAGTACCTCCACTTCTTCAAAGCTTGAATCATTGCATAAAATTCTTTTTCATATGTGGAATACTTCTTCTTGGTGTCATTCAGCTTCTCACTGAAATAAGCAACTGGCCTATTATCCTGACTCAAGACTGCTCCAATAGCTAATCCACTTGCATCACATTTTACTTGAAATGTTTTTCCAAAATCATGTAAGACTATAATTGGTTGTTCTGTGATCTTCTCCTTCAACACTTTGAAACTTTTTTTAGCTTCCTCTATCAAACTAAAGGACTTGTGCTTCTTCTTCACAGTGTCCAGCATGGGCGTACATATAACACTGAAATTTCTGATAAACTTTCTATAAAAACTCGCTAACCCATGAAAACTTCTTACCTCAAATATGTTGCTTGGCGATGGCCATTCTTTGATTGCTCTCACCTTTTATGGATCCATCTTTAACTCATTTGAAGAGATCACAAAACCCAAGTATATGAGTTTTGTCTTCATAAAAGAACTTTTCTTCATATTTATCAACAATTTTTCCTACTGCAACTTTTCCATCACTGATGTCATATGTCTTAAGTGTTCTCCCTCTGTCTTACTGARGATTAATATGTCATCCAGATATACTATGACAAAKTTGCCTATGAATTATTTCAATACTTCATTCATTAATCTCATAAATGTGCTTGGTGCATTTGYCAACCCAAATGGCATGACCAACCATTCAAACAATCCTTCATTTGTCTTGAATGTTKTTTTCCATTCATATCCCTCTGTCATTCTTATTTGATGATATCCACTCTTCAACTCTATCTTGGAAAAATAGCTTGCTCCACTCAAACAATCCATCAAATCATCCATCCTTGGTAAAGGGAATCTGTACCTAATGGTTATCTTGTTGATGGCTACAGAATCTGTACACATTCTCCATCCTCCATCCTTCTTTGGACTTAACATAGTTGGTATTGCGCATGGGCTTAGACTTTCCCTGACTAAACCTTTATCCAACAATTCATGGACTTGATTTTTGAATTTTTCATTCTCTCTGGGTGTCAATGTATAAGCTACTTTGATTGGTAAACTAGCTCCTGGAATAAGGTCAATATGATGGCTTATACTCCTAATGGGTGGAAATGAGTGTGGTAACTCATCCACTACTATGTCAGCAAAGTTTTCTAACAGTTTCTGGATTTCTTCAGGTAAATCTTCCACAGAAGTATTTGTAAGGATAACTCTAGGCTTTCTTACTACAACAAACTATATTTATTTCTCCTTCTTGACTTTCTTCAAGATTTCCTTCCCACTCATGAGAAGTATACTTGAACTAGCTTCCCTCTTTTGCTCTTTGTCTACTATCGGTAACAACATATGTGTCCTACCATTCTTTCCTAAGGTATAGGTATTCTTTCTCCCATTGTGAATAACTTTTCTGTCAAATTGCCATGGTCTCCCCAATAAAATATGATAGACATCCATAGGAATTACATCACACAATATTTCATCCCCATAACCTCCTATTTTAAATTCAACTTGGCATTGTTGACTTACCATTACTTGATGTCCTTTCTATAACCATGATACATTGTATGGGTTTGGATGTGTAGTTGTTTTCAACTCCAGTTTCTCCACCATCTCTGTGGATACTAGATTGTCAGTGCTCCCACTGTCTATGATCACCTTGCAAACTCTGTCTTTCGTCTTGTGAGCAGTCCTGAACATACTTGTTCACCGAACTGGTTCCTCTACCTCCTTCTCTAGTTTAAGAAGAACTTTCCTCATCATGAGGTTCTTTCCTCCTTCTTCTGCTTCTGCTTCCACATGCTTTTGTGCTTCAGCAATGTGTGCTTCGCCTCCTCCTTCTCTCTTTCTCTCGGGACATTCCGAAGACTTGTGCCCTGATTTTCCACAGGTATACATTTAACTTCACCTCCTCTGGGTCTTCCTCTTCCTCTGAAAAAAGAGCTTCTTCCTCCATGTTGTCCTTCCTTATAACTTCCACCTTTCTCTAGGTGAATATGTTGTTTTCCAGCTTCATGCTTTGGTTTCTAGAACTTTTCTCTGCTGGTTCCCTTATCTCTGCTTGAATTTCCTCCTCTGTTTCGTTGGCTTTGTTTCCTAGCCAATTTCTCTTCATCTTTCAAGGCTACTTGATAATAAACCTCGACTTTACTAACAGATATCATGCTGATCTCCTCTTGGATTTCATATCTTGGCCCATTGATATACATGGTTATTTTCTCATCTTCATTCTCCTTCTCTTCAGTGTACTCCTTCACTGATAAGATTTTATGTCTCAGGTTTTGCAATCTCCTGAACAGATTGATTTTGTAATCCTTTGGGATAAATTTGTCTTTCATCTTGGCTACCATCCTATCCCAGTTCTTAATTTTCTGCTTACCTTTGCTCCTGTGTTCAGCTTGTAGTTCATCCCACCATAGTGTTGCGTGACCTTTTAGTGTTGTCACTACATGCTTCACCATCTTGCCTTCTTCGATATTTTCGTAATCGAAGTATTTTTCCATAGCACGTACCCAATATAACAATTCTTCAACTTCTAAATTGTCTTCATACATTGGTACCTCTACTCTTGTTCTGGCACCTATTCTTGAAACAACTTTCAATAAGTGATCTTGTGCATCATCCTTTGCTACATTTTCTTCGACCTCTATCTCTTCGCTCTCAGCTTCACTGATATCTCCAGCGTCTAGTGCTCTTCTCTGTGTTGTTTCCATGGCATCTAGTCTCATTCAGATTCTCCTCATTTCTTCTTCCATTTATGCATTCGCTCTATGCCTTATGGGTGGCATGATTTCACTGTGTCACCTTCTGATGCCTTCAAACAGAAATCAAATTTTCTCGACTTTGGAATTTGCTCCATCAATTCGTTCATATCCAAGACCACAATACTTAGGTCTCTCTTCAACAACAATAGGCTCAACAATGCCTTGTGCATGCTTGCCCAAACCTTTACCTTCATAGCCCATTTTTAACAATAACTTGGACCCTATTCCTCTTGTGTGATTTTCAAAACCACCAAAACATTCATCTTTAGAGGAATTAGAAGATAAACTAACATTGCATACCGTATGTTCATGCATGTACTTGGTAAGGGTTTCCTTTGCCTCATGGAGTTGAGTCTCCATCTCATGCAACCTTGCAAGAAGCTGGTCTTTCTCCTGCTTCATGGCCATCAACTGCTCTTCAAGGGAAATTCTCACATTTCTGTCTTCACACATCTCTTTCATCAAATATCTCATGGTTTGAATCTCTTCTTTGTCAAAGAATTTAGATAATGAAAATGTATGAGAACTATTAATGCTTGAAGCTTCCTCCATCCTTGCAAGATATCAAACTTCAACACAAAACTTGCACAAAAA
>JZKD02S1742629.1:93484-115429 GCA_000966675.3 Picea glauca
ATCGGTCGAGCCTTTGGAAGATCGGTCGTGCTGAGCCCGAAAACAACCCATGGGGGATGAAAAGAAAGATGATGGAGCAGGAGATCCTTTTGAAATGTTGCTTGAGGAATCCCTTGCGCGACAAAGGAACAAAATGATGGAAAACTTTGCAGAGATCCTTCGGCAGTTGCCCACATGAGACGCATCTTCATCAAGTGGCCATGAAACCCCCTTCAAGATATAAGTAAATTTTGATATTCCATTATTTGAAGGACTGATAGATGCATATGTTGTAGATAAATAGTTGAATCTGATCGAAGGGTATTTTTCGGTCCACAATTTTTTTGACAGGGAAAAGATTACTTTTTCACTCCTCAAGCCCATCCCCCATGTTAAGGACTAGTGGGATACTTACTCTAAGCAAAGGACCATATAGGAATCTACAATATTTGTGGTCTCCCCCCAATGGGATTCCTTCAACGATTCCATTAAAGAACAATACTACCCTGTTGGAAGCTACGAGGAATAGTACACAAGATAGACCACACTACGTCAGGAAAGGGACCAAACAATACTAGATTTCACCAATATTTTACATGCCCTACGCACCAAATTGGGTATCAAAGACTTTGAACGACATATGGTGCTCAAATACCACGACTATCTGCATAGATACATTCAAACATAAATTGATTTTCTGGACATCGCATCATTGGGTGCAGCTTATAGATATGTTATCAAGATCGAGCAGAAATTTAAGAAGAAGAGGCGAGAGTTTGGATCTGCAAAATCCTCACAGTTGAAGCATGGAAAAGGCGACCCTAACCACAAAACAAGGGAAGATAAAAGATGCCCACTCTCAGGATAATCATTCCAAGCTAAAACACAAGAAGGGTAATGAGAAGTCGAAGAAGGACACGAGAAAGTGGTGTGAATACCATAAAATCCCTTGGCACAACACCGAAGAATGTCGCTCCAAGTAGTCACTGGTGGCCGAGATGAAAGCTTTTGAGTCATAGGCAGATTCTGACTCTGAATCAAATCCAGAAGGAGGAAAGTAGATTATCGATGTCGAACCCAATGCCATTATCGCTACCACCAAAGTCTAGCCAAGCGAACTACTAGAACCAGAGGAAGGGGAATGCCTCTTTCACTCATAGATGTGGGTAAAGGGGGCTCCGCTTCATTTCATTGTCGATAGCGGTAGTTAGAAGAATCTGATCTCAGTAGAGGTCATCAAGCGGTTGGACCTGCCGATGACACCGCACCCACAACCCTACACCATCAGTTGGCTTCGCCAAGGAAGAGATCTTCGCATTAGCCAACAGTGACGTCTGCCCTATGACATCAAGCCCTTCAAAGACGAGGTATTGTGTGATATTGCTCCCCTTGAAGTTTGTGATGTTCTTTTATGACAACCATATTTGTGGAAGCGACATGTTGTGTATGAGTCTAGACACCGTAGTGTTATTATTGCTTTGGGTAGACAATTGTACAGGATACTAGAGGTAGCACCACCTACCGCTATTTCTTTAATCTCTGCTAAGCAATGCAGTAAGGCCATTTCACAGACCAGGAAGTTCGTCTTCTTTGTGATCCGTGTTCACGGTAAGAAGAAGGTCGCCGCCACATCTGTGGCCTTTACACAATGCCTCTCTTTGCAGCAGAAGCAAGTGAATGAGATCATGGAAGATTACAGATATATCTTCTCCTCACCCACCGGGGTACCGACACACTGCCAAGTCAAGCATCCAATTGATCTAACCCCCGGTGCACCTATTCTTAATGGACCAGTCTACCATCGCTCGTTAATGGAAAATGACGAAATCAAGTGTCACATCCAAGAGTTGCTTCAAAAGGGGCACATCAGACCCAACTCCTCCCCTTGTGGAAGCTCAATTGTACTGGTGCAGAAGAAAGACGAGACCCAACGGCTCTGCATTGATTACAAAGCATTAAACAAAATCACAGTCAGAAACCGGTACCCAATTCCTCAAATTGTTGACCTTTTTGACCAACTTAAGGGGGAACAGTTCTTCAACAAGATTGACCTAAAATCTGGCTACCACCAGGTTCCCATCAAACCGACTGATGTATGGAAGACAACTTTCAAATCTAAAGAAGGTCTCTTTGAATGGTTGGTCATGCCCTTTGGATTAACAAATGCACCAACCACTTTCTCAAGGTTGATGGATGATGTATTGAGACCCTTCATCAACTCTTTTGTGGTGGTATATCTCGATGACATCCTCATCTTCAACATAACTTGGGAGGAGCACATGCAGCATATTCAACAGGTTTTGAGCACTCTGCGACAACACAAGTTATATGCCAACTTGGAAAAATGCTCCTTTGGCATGAAGAAGGTCCAATACTTGGGCTACATTGTTGATGAGCATGGGGTACATGTGGATCCAACTAATATCCAAGTCACCCATGAATGGCCAACCCCGACCACACTAATCGAGCTTCAGAGCTTTTTAGAACTTGCCAACTTCTACTAACGGTTCGTGTTGGGATTCTCCCATATTGCATAGGCCCTCAACCAAGTGACCAAGGGTGGTGGCAGAGAAAATTTTGCATGGGGGAAGACACAACAACGAGCATTTGATGATCTGAAGCATCGCTTGTGCTCAGCTCCAGTATTCTCCTTACCCGATTCGCAACAACCATTCGAGATTGAGAGCGATGCATCTGACTATGTTGTAGGCACAGTTCTCACTCAACACCGTCATCCAGTAGCATACCATAGTGAGACACTCTCAGATACCGTTTAGAAATACCCCACCTATGACAAGGAAATGTATTCCATTGTGAAAGCTTGTCGTGAATGGAAACATTACATTCTGGGAAAGGAGACCGTCATCCACACCGATCACAAGCCTCTGCAGTTCATACAAACACAAGGGAAATTGCAAAATGACCACCATAAAAAATGTTCCACATACCTGCAGCAGTTCCATATCAACATCAAGTATAAGAGAGGAGCACAAATCATGTCGTTGATTGCCTCAATCGACCTCCTATGGCTGCACTCACCACCGTGCTCCATTCCTGTGGGCATGAGGCATATGAGTGGCCCCAACTTTATCAACAAGATTTTGACTTCGCCACCACCTATTAGCTCTTGGGTACAGGCGCGAATGTCATCGATTTTCACATTCAGGATGGACTGTTATGCCATCTGGGCCATCTCTATGTTCCTGCAAGCGAGCGTGCAAAGTTGATTTGGGAGGCTCACTGCAGTCGGATGGCAGGACATTTTGGTGTGGAGAAAACTGTGGTTGTTCTACAGAAACATTTTTATTGGCAAAAAATTCGACAGGACGTCAACAAGTATATAAGATCTTACATTACGTGTGTCATTTCCAAGGCAACCATCAAGAAACAAAGATTATACACCCCTCTTCCTACTCCCAAGCGGCATTGGGAATCCATCTTAATGGATTACGTGTTTGGCCTTCCATCCACCAAGCAAGGCAATGATTACGTATTCATGGTGGTTGACCGGTTTTCGAAGATGACCATTCTCACAGCCTGTAAGAAGAGCATCACAACGACAAATATTGCCAAGCTCTTCTTTGAACGAGTGTGGGTCCATTTTGGGATACCACAGACCATTATCTCCGATCGGGATAGTAGGTTCCTCAACACATTTTAGTCGAGTCTCTGGTCACTGTTGGACACCAAGCTCACTAAATCCATTGCCTTCCACCCTCAAACATATGGCCAACAAAGGTCATCAATCAGATGATTGTGCACATCTTGCGCATGTATAACTCTAAGCATTTGCGTACATGGGATGAGAGTCTTCCCTATGTTCAACACAACTACAACAAGGATCTCTATAGCTCCATCTGCCATAGACCGTTTCAGGTGGGGCTGGGATTCCAACCCTTGGGTCCCATTGATGTTGCACTACCTCTTGCAACCACACAGACAGATTCTTCCCATGTTCAATCTAAGGCTAACAAAGCCACTGGATTCATTGAGCGGTTTCAACACATCCACCAACAGGTCCATGATATTTTTGCAGAAAGCCAATGCTAAGTACAAGCAGTGCCATGATTAACACTGGGTATTGCACAAGTTTCAAGTGGGAGAGAAGGTTTGGTTACATTTTTAGAAATAACGCCTTATAGGGCCCCATCGAAAGCTCTGTCCACTTTACTATGGGCCATACACTATCACCAAGGCTGTGGGTGACAATGTGTTTGAGCTCAACACTCCCCCCTTCCTTGGCTTGCACCCAATGTTCAATGTGGACCTCCTCCATCCATATTTTCCACCATTATTGGACACCTTGAAGATCACAAAACAATTGGACACCAATAGAGCTCAACCATGATTGCATGGAACAAGCATCCATTGATCAGATAGTGGACACACAGGTCAAGGGCACTCGCCAACAAAGGATCCATCTTTATCGGGTTGTCAAGGTAGCGCAACTCCTGCACCAAGGCAAGTGGCTCACCCAGAGCCAAATTCAATAGAAATTTCCTCACCTGATGGGGACACTCAACGTAATGGAGACCATTACTTCCTAAGGGGGGAGGACTGATCCAGGTGGATATTCGTGGTCACCCACCTATTCCAACTAGCTCCTCTTGATAGTTTTTAGCTCAGCACGTTCTTCTGTAATTATTTGTAATTGTGGGTTCTACACTTCCAGGGCTGTCTAAATCCCTACACATCTTCCAAGTGGAGATTGGTGGCTGCCCACCTAATCCAACTGGCTTATTTTGGAAGTTTTCATGTCAATACATCTTTCTGTACTTCCAGGGCCATTTTGGGGCCCTATATAGTTTTTTTTTGACTTGTCACAATCAAATTGTAGACAGAGTTAGAGTTCGATGGCATAATGTGTAGTTCTCGAAAATACCTTTCCAATGGGCTATCACACGCCTAAAACGAAGGTCGTATGAAAAAGTTATGACCCCCAGGAAGTTGAGGTACCAACTTACCTATCAGGGCCCACATAACTTTTGGCGTTTCATCTCCTAAGGTTAGGTTTTTGGATGTTTAGGATTTTGGCATTCATGAGTAATGTTAAAAAGGCCTCTAGAGCCTCATTGTAATCATTATGCTCATGCAGATGCGCGTAGCAGCCACACCTCTTCGCATAGATAGCTACCACCATTAAAGCAAGTTGTTTTCAGTTCTATAGTTTTACAGTTTCAACCTATTTTATTTATTCAATAGAAGTTATTGTTCATTGGATATATGTTATTGTTCTCTATATCTTTGTGTTATTTTATTCAGTCTGTTATTCATTTCGTTCCACTCATAAATCTGGATCAACTATACAACACCCCTCCCACACCTTCCACCCTATGTTATGTTATTAATTGAATGTTGTGTATATTATGAATTTAAATGTTGTTATGAAGTATATATAATTATGTTTGCCTGAGAATGCATTGGCGTATTAGCCTACATTAATTAATTAATAGTAGGATAGGAGAAATTACAGTATCTGAGCTATGTAATGTGTATTTCAGCCTAGCTAGAAAGTTGGGAATGAGATAGAAAGGTATCAGAGAAAAGTATTGAGTGAGATGGAAGGAAATTTGAAGTATCCCACTACCCCAATAGACAAGGGTGGTTGGATACATTACATGACCAACTATACATGAAGCTCTTCCTTGGTATTAAAAGCATTTTCCCATTCATCTACTTCACAAATTCTATTTCGATGATACCCACTCTTTAAATCTATATTTGTAAAATATATTGCTTCCCTTAAACAATCCATCAAATCATCCATATTAGGTGAATGAAATCTATACTTGATTGTGATTTTGTTAGTATACTTAGAATTAGTGCACATTCTCCATTCTCCACCCTTCTCTGGTGCAAGTACAATAAGTATTGTACATGGGATCAAGCTTTCTCTATTTCAAACTATTTCCAATAATTCATGCACTTTCTTATTAAGCTCTTGATTTTTAGCAGGTGTCATCCTATGTGGAGTTTTGTTAGGTAAATTGAATCATGAAATGGAGTCTATTTGATGGGACATGCTCCTAATAGGTGGCAATCCCCTGGGTAGCTCCTTTGATATAACTTCCTTAAACTCAAACAACAACTCTTCCACTTTTGTTGGAATCTCCACTCCCTTCACTTCTAGACTTTGACTCTTTGGAATAATAGCAAAACAAAAATTTTCCTTTCTTTCATCCTTCAAAACTTCTTTGGTTGAACATAACATGAATCTCCTACCACTATTGCAATTATATTACTATTGATGTCCACCTTTTCCTCCTTCATAGGAAACATCTTGACATTCCTTCCATCCTTCTCTAACAAAAAAGTATTATTCACCCCATCATGAACAATTTCCTATCATACTACCAGGGCCTACCCAATCACAAATGGAAAGCACCCATTGGCCCAACATCGTACAATACTCTATCATGATAGGTTTCAATGTGAAAACTTATCAAGCACTATTTAGAAACATTCACTTGTTGTCATTTTTGTAACCATAATATCCTTTAAGCACGGGGATGTGGTCTACACTTTAGATTAAGTTTCTCTACTACCTCTGTAGACACTAAATTCCATGTGCTACCTCCATTTACAATTAATGAACAACACTTACCTCCAATTTTGTAGATATTCTTAAAGATAGACTTCTTTGGGCTAGTTCCTTCACTTCTTCCCGGTTCTCTGGCTTCTGTAACATCATACTAAACATTAAATTTTCTCGTTTCTCTTGTTGTAGTTCATCAACATTATCTCCAATCACAAATTTACTCGTGCTCTCATCTCCTTAAGCAACATGAATCTTACTCTCTTTCCTCCTATTAGTATGTAAATTTTTGGACATTCAAAAGATTTGTGCTCTAGTGTTTATTATTTGTAGCAAATCATTGGGGATCTTCTAGCCCCTCTACCTATAGGGTTTCGTGTTCCTCTAAAGGTTCCTTTGCCTCTAAAGGATTCATTGCTCCTCCCTACTCTCTAGTTTGCAACATTTACTCTACTACCTTCTTCTTCCTTAGTTCCACTACTATGTCCTCCTCCAAACACATTTCTACCTTTGCCTCTTATTGTCTTTCCATGGGTGCTAGGTTGTTTCCTTGACAATTTCTCCTCAACCTTCAATGCAAGGTGATATGATTCACTAGCTATCCTCGTCATAATTATGATCAACTAATCTTCGATGGCATAATGCAAGCCATTAATATATATAGCCACGACCTTCATCACAATGTCTATGCCTAATGGACAATTTATAAAACTCCTTGGTATATTATTTTAGAGTCATATCCTTCTGCCTAAGGTTCTACAATTTCCTATACAAATTCAAAGTGTAATCAACATGCAAAAACTTACCTTTGATTTTAGCAACCATTTTGTCCTATGTCTTGAATTATCTTTTCCCTTCCTTTGCCTCTCCAACTAAACATTATCCCACCATAATTATGCATGTCCTTTAAGCTTCATGCAAGCCAATTTTACTCTCTCAAGGTATTCAATTTGCTCCATGTCAAATAATTTCTCCATATCTCTTATCCAATCAATTAATTCTTCTGGGTTCAGACTCCCTAAATAGGTAAAGGTTTCCACTTTTTACTTTCCCCTCCAGTATGTCAATGCCTTTATAATTTTCTCTTATGGGGTTTTAATTGACCCGGCTTCTTCCTATGGAAGCTTAGTGCCTTATTTAACATTACGCATATCATGAACTTTTTTTGCAACTCCTCTTCTCTTAGCTATCTCTATGGATTCCAATTTGGCTTGAATATCTCTCAATGCTTGTGTCATCTCATCTACGACAACTAAACACAACATATTGCCTTCCATTGCATTCTTGCTCCTCTTTTGTTGGCCATATTGTTTCTCTTACACAAACTTCCTTTCTTATACTTTTACCCAACATAATCTCTTTGTTGGAACTACAATTTCTTCCTAGAACAATTCTACCCAACAACTCCTCAAGCTGGATTCTTCCCCTACAACATGATAGTCCCACTTTGATACCAAACCTGGTGTAGCCTTGTTGGGAATTGAAATAAAACATACAAACAAGGTTGCAAATGGAAACTAAATAGAGTAAAGCAAGCATGACAAATTTGGAAGCATGCACATTGAAATTAAAATATGACAAGCACCCACACCCACATGAACACTTTGAAATTTTCTCCACTACTTTCGATTTATTGTTATAAATGATAAATTACATCATTCATGCCTCAAAGGGATTCATATTCCACTAAAAAAATAAAATCCCGCTAGTCTCAATCTCAATTGGATATTACAACTCTAAGAATTTTTAAAACCTACTCCAAATTTAAAACTATTCACTTTTTCCTCCTTCTGTATCTTATTATCCTCTACCCCTATCTCCTCTCCATCTCTATCTTATCTTCCTTTGCATTCTCATTTCTTCTTTGTATTTCTCCATATGCCTACTCCATAATATCATAATACCTACCCCACAAGCTTTTCTCCCCCGTCGAAATTTTTCTTTTTGCTTCCAAAATTTAATGGTCTCATTATTAAACAACACTAGGCATGGAAATGTAGCAAGTGTGTCTAGCCTGAACTACTACCATTAAAAAAATTAAATGAAAATTTACTTTCTGCTTTCAAAATTTAATGGTCTCATTATTAAACAACACTAGGCATGGAAATGTAGCAAGTGTGTCTAAGCTTGAACTACTACCATTAAAAAAATTAAATAAAATCAATTTTTCATGGGTACATTGGCTTAAACCACCATGAATTATCACATGGGGTAGTAAACCTTGATCCCAATGCTCAATGGACGACCCTCAAACTAATGTAGGAAAGAGGATAAAGAGAGGATGGAATGGATGATGGAGATCCCTTCATAATATTTCATTGACAAGTGAACCCCCATGAAATTTGAGCCGATAGATGTGGGTTGATTAGACAACTATGATCCCATATCAACATTTTCCTCAACGGACTTGGGCCTTAGACTCAAACCACGCTTCAAGAATTTGGTTGTTCACATAAAAAAATTTGATGACTTAGATTTCGTTGAGTCTCCTACACGTGTTGACCCCCCAAAATAGATGTGGCTCATTGATTCATCTATCTGTAGAGTCAATGGTGTAGGTTTTGTTGGTGGCTTGATCACGAATTTGCAGAGTTTTTTGTGTCAAGAGGAAGAGTTGGAAAGTGAGGTTGATGGCTCCAACATCATTGGAGGAGAAATAATGTCAATGAGAAGAAAAACGTAAAAGAAGAAAAGGAGGAGGTAATCAAAGAAGATAAGAATAGAGGAAAACAGAAGAAATAAACAAGAAACATAGGGGAGTAGAAGCCAAGAAGAAGCAAGAAGAAGATGAATAGAAGAAGGCAAAGGCACAATGGTAGAACATAGAGGTTGACAAAAGAAAAGGTAAAGAATAAGAGAAAAGTAGAGGAAGAGGAGAAAACAAAGATAGTTGCAGGATCTACCACGGGGAGCATCAATTCCATATGCAATGTCGTTAGGATGATCAACATAACTCGTAAGACCATTTGAGTTAAGGAAACTAGGGTTTTCACCTATAGGGCCATCATGAGAGACACCACAATCGACAATATAATTGGGAGCAACATGACCAACCGTAGGAACTTCAAGGACAACACGAACATCTACAAAAATAAAAGATCACTGTCAGAACATCTCAAGCAAGCATAATGTTGACCTCTTCTTTATAAACACTAGAATTTTTGTGTTTTTAAATCTTAGATGTCATAGCATAGGACAAAAAACTACCAATCATTTTAAGATCAAATAAATATTGTATAGTTTCCCCCTCATTGGAAAACCTAAAATATAGTGTGAATATTTTTTAGCCTTTTTTATGAAGTTATATTGGGTAGTCATTGCTATTGTAAAGTTGAGCTCCATCATTAATGTAACATGCAATACACAGGTTGTGAAGAGTGAATATGGATTATGGGAACTTAATGCAACAAATCCTTAAACAATCAATAGACATGCATGTTACCCTATGTTTGGGTATTTAAACAATTGATTTTTTTTAACAATACAAAGGATTTATAGCGGGAGTCATCGAAGTGGTTCCCAATATAAACCCATGTAAACACCAACACCTGCAAGCCGACACTAATTAGGTAACTTATGACTTAGCAAGGGCCAAGACATCTAGAGATACACCTACGGGGATCCCACACCTGGGGGATTCCTACCCTTCTAGCCTCATCACAATGGGCCAAATGTCTCATTGGGGACTCAAACTCGGGTGAGAGAGTACCAAACTTACCTCCCAACCACTTGATCTATATGCCCCTCGACATTTAAACAATTGAATGTTGATAATAAAGGGTTTTAATGAATTGGATTAGTAGTCAATTAGATAGTGATAGTTGTATTATTTCAGGGGTTGTATTATTGTATTGATTTATGCGATGAATGCTTAGTCGCTCTACCATGTGATGATATGACCTAAGTAATAACCATTGAGTTATGTCTATGATGTTGGATTACTATAATGAATGTCTTAACTACTTTATTTTACTTGTTATCATAGTGTATAAGTTGCTATGATTAAGTTTGATTGGATAACNACTCTATTTTGCTCTACTGATCCCTATCTCATAATATTTTTACAATGCAACAACAACTATCTAAGGACTGGCTCCACGAGCTCTCTCGTCCTATCTGCAACCTATCCTATCAATTCATAGAGGTTACCTACTTTGTCCTATTACAATAACTAACAGTTATTAGCAGATAAGAGTCAACACTCTATATCTGCAACCCCTTACAGTCCTATACGACTTTACAAACACGACATATTTAAAAATGTTGTTTCCAAAATATCTCAACAACTCAATTTACTCCTGAGTTAATTATTGATTTGAACTATGTCATGTTGAGATGTCATTTCTTTTCCTCCACACTTGCATCTTTGACTTTGAAGGCGATGCTACTGCATCATCTTCTTAGAGATAACTACCACCATTTGAGCAAGTTGTTTTCAGTTCTACAGTGTTACAGTTTCAAGCTATTTTATTTATTCAATAGAAGTTATTGTTCACTAGATATTTGGTGTTGTTCTCCCTATCTCTGTGTTATTGTATTTAGTATGTTATTCTTTTCGTTCCGCTCATAAATCTGGATCAATGGTATCAGAGTGGTATGCTCTTCATTTATTTTTCTTCATGCATGTCCCCAACAAGCTCTGGGTATAAGAAGTTGGGACTCGAATCGGTCGAGCCTTTGGAAGATCGGTTGCGCTGAGCCCGAAAACAACCCATGGGGAATGAAAAGAAAGATGATGGAGCATGAAATCCTTTTAAAATGTTGCTTGAGGAATCCCTTGCGCGACAAAGGAACAAAATGATGGAAAAATTTGCAGAGATCCTTCGGTGGTTGCCCACATGAGACGCATCTTCATCAAGTGGCCATGAAACCCCCTTCAAGATACAAGTACATTTTGATATTCCATTATTTGAAGGACTGATAGATGCATATGTTGTAGATAAATAGTTGAATCTGCTCGAAGGGTATTTTTCGGTCCACAATTTTTTTGACAGGGAAAAGATTACTTTTTCACTCCTCAAGGCCATCCCCCATGTTAAGGACTAGTGGGATACTTACTCTAAGCAAAGGGCCATATAGGAATATACATTATTTGTGGTCTCCCCCCAATGGGATTCCTTCAACGATTCCATTAAAGAACAATACTACCCTGTTGGAAGCTACGAGGACTAGTACACAAGATAGACCACGCTACGTCAGGAAAGGGACCAAACAATACTAGATTTCACCAATATTTTCCATGCCCTACGCACCAAATTGGGTATCTAAGACTTTGAACGACATATGGTGCTCAAATACCACGACTATCTGCATAGATACATTCAAACATAAATTGATTTTCTGGACATCGCATCATTGGGTGCGGCTTATAGATATGTTATCAAGATCGAGCAGAAATTTAAGAATAAGAGGCGAGACTTTGGATCTGCAAAATCCTCACAGTTGAAGCAGGGAAAAGGCGACCCTAACCACAAAACAAGGGAAGATAAAAGATGCCCACTCTCAGGACAACCATTCCAAGCTAAAACACAAGAAGGGTAATGAGAAGTCGAAGAAGGACACGAGAAAGTGGTGTGAATACCATAAAATCCCTTAGCACAACACCGAAGAATGTCGCTCCAAGTAGTCACTGGTGGCCGAGCTGAAAGCTTTCGAGTCATAGGCAGATTCTGACTCTGAATCAAATCCAGAAGGAGGAAAGTAGATTATCGATGTCAAACCAAATGCCATTGTCGCTACCACCAAAGTCTAGCCAAGTGAACCACTAGAACCAGAGGAAGGGGAATGCCTCTTTCACTCATAGATGTGGGTAAAGGGGGCTCCGCTTCATTTCATTGTCGATAGCGGTAGTTAGAAGAATCTGATCTCAGCAGAGGTCGTCAAGCGGTTGGACCTGCCGATGACACCGCACCCACAACCCTACACCATCGGTTGGCTTCACCAAGGAGGAGATCTTCGCATTAGCCAACAATGACGTCTGCCCTATGACATCAAGCCCTTCAAAGACGAGGTATTGTGTGATATTTCTCCCCTTGAAGTTTGTGATGTATGACAACCATATTTGTGGAAGCGACATGTTGTGTATGAGTCTAGACACCGTAGAGTTATTATTGCTTTGGGTAGACAATTGTACAGGATACTAGAGGTAGCACCACCTACCGCTATTTCTTTAATCTCTGCTAAGCAATGCAGTAAGGTCATTTCACAGACCAGCAAGTTCGTCTTCTTTGTGATCTGTGTTCACGGTAAGAAGAAGGTCACTGCCACATCTGTGGCCTTTACACAATGCCTCTCTTTGCAGCAGAAGCAAGTGGATGAGATCATGGAAGAGTACAAAGATATCTTCTCCTCACCCACCGGGGTACCAACGCACTGCCAAGTCAAGCATCCAATTGATCTAACCCCCGGTGCACCTATTCTTAATGGACCAGTCTACCATTGCTCGTTAATGGAAAATGACGAAATCAAGTGTCATATCCAAGAGTTTCTTCAAAAGGGGCACATCAGACCCAACTCCTCCCCTTGCGGAAGCTCAATTGTATTGGTGCAGAAGAAAGACGAGACCCAACGACTCTGCATTGATTACAAAGCATTAAACAAAATCACAGTCAGAAACTGGTACCCAATTCCTCAAATTGTTGACCTTCTTGACCAACTTAAGGGGGAACAGTTCTTCAACAAGATTGACCTAAAATCTGGCTACCACCAGGTTCCCATCAAACCGACTGATGTATGGAAGACAACTTTCAAATCTAAAGAAGGTCTCTTTGAATGGTTGGTCATGCCCTTTGGATTAACAAATGCACCAACCACTTTCTCAAGGTTGATGGATGATGTATTGAGACCCTTCATCAACTCTTTTGTGGTGGTATATCTCGATGACATCCTCATCTTCAACATAACTTGGGAGGAGCACATGCAGCATATTCAACAGGTTTTGAGCACTCTGCGACAACACAAGTTATATGCCAACTTGGAAAAATGCTCCTTTGGCATGAAGAAGGTCCAATACTTGGGCTACATTGTTGATGAGCATGGGGTACATGTGGATCCAACTAATATCCAAGTCACCCATGAATGGCCAACCCCGACCACACTAATCGAGCTTCAGAGCTTTTTAGAACTTGCCAACTTCTACTAACGGTTCGTGTTGGGATTCTCCCATATTGCATAGGCCCTCAACCAAGTGACCAAGGGTGGTGGCAGAGAAAATTTTGCATGGGGGAAGACACAACAACGAGCATTTGATGATCTGAAGCATCGCTTGTGCTCAGCTCCAGTATTCTCCTTACCCGATTCGCAACAACCATTCGAGATTGAGAGCGATGCATCTGACTATGTTGTAGGCACAGTTCTCACTCAACACCGTCATCCAGTAGCATACCATAGTGAGACACTCTCAGATACCGTTTAGAAATACCCCACCTATGACAAGGAAATGTATTCCATTGTGAAAGCTTGTCGTGAATGGAAACATTACATTCTGGGAAAGGAGACCGTCATCCACACCGATCACAAGCCTCTGCAGTTCATACAAACACAAGGGAAATTGCAAAATGACCACCATAAAAAATGTTCCACATACCTGCAGCAGTTCCATATCAACATCAAGTATAAGAGAGGAGCACAAATCATGTCGTTGATTGCCTCAATCGACCTCCTATGGCTGCACTCACCACCGTGCTCCATTCCTGTGGGCATGAGGCATATGAGTGGCCCCAACTTTATCAACAAGATTTTGACTTCGCCACCACCTATTAGCTCTTGGGTACAGGCGCGAATGTCATCGATTTTCACATTCAGGATGGACTGTTATGCCATCTGGGCCATCTCTATGTTCCTGCAAGCGAGCGTGCAAAGTTGATTTGGGAGGCTCACTGCAGTCGGATGGCAGGACATTTTGGTGTGGAGAAAACTGTGGTTGTTCTACAGAAACATTTTTATTGGCAAAAAATTCGACAGGACGTCAACAAGTATATAAGATCTTACATTACGTGTGTCATTTCCAAGGCAACCATCAAGAAACAAAGATTATACACCCCTCTTCCTACTCCCAAGCGGCATTGGGAATCCATCTTAATGGATTACGTGTTTGGCCTTCCATCCACCAAGCAAGGCAATGATTACGTATTCATGGTGGTTGACCGGTTTTCGAAGATGACCATTCTCACAGCCTGTAAGAAGAGCATCACAACGACAAATATTGCCAAGCTCTTCTTTGAACGAGTGTGGGTCCATTTTGGGATACCACAGACCATTATCTCCGATCGGGATAGTAGGTTCCTCAACACATTTTAGTCGAGTCTCTGGTCACTGTTGGACACCAAGCTCACTAAATCCATTGCCTTCCACCCTCAAACATATGGCCAACAAAGGTCATCAATCAGATGATTGTGCACATCTTGCGCATGTATAACTCTAAGCATTTGCGTACATGGGATGAGAGTCTTCCCTATGTTCAACACAACTACAACAAGGATCTCTATAGCTCCATCTGCCATAGACCGTTTCAGGTGGGGCTGGGATTCCAACCCTTGGGTCCCATTGATGTTGCACTACCTCTTGCAACCACACAGACAGATTCTTCCCATGTTCAATCTAAGGCTAACAAAGCCACTGGATTCATTGAGCGGTTTCAACACATCCACCAACAGGTCCATGATATTTTTGCAGAAAGCCAATGCTAAGTACAAGCAGTGCCATGATTAACACTGGGTATTGCACAAGTTTCAAGTGGGAGAGAAGGTTTGGTTACATTTTTAGAAATAACGCCTTATAGGGCCCCATCGAAAGCTCTGTCCACTTTACTATGGGCCATACACTATCACCAAGGCTGTGGGTGACAATGTGTTTGAGCTCAACACTCCCCCCTTCCTTGGCTTGCACCCAATGTTCAATGTGGACCTCCTCCATCCATATTTTCCACCATTATTGGACACCTTGAAGATCACAAAACAATTGGACACCAATAGAGCTCAACCATGATTGCATGGAACAAGCATCCATTGATCAGATAGTGGACACACAGGTCAAGGGCACTCGCCAACAAAGGATCCATCTTTATCGGGTTGTCAAGGTAGCGCAACTCCTGCACCAAGGCAAGTGGCTCACCCAGAGCCAAATTCAATAGAAATTTCCTCACCTGATGGGGACACTCAACGTAATGGAGACCATTACTTCCTAAGGGGGGAGGACTGATCCAGGTGGATATTCGTGGTCACCCACCTATTCCAACTAGCTCCTCTTGATAGTTTTTAGCTCAGCACGTTCTTCTGTAATTATTTGTAATTGTGGGTTCTACACTTCCAGGGCTGTCTAAATCCCTACACATCTTCCAAGTGGAGATTGGTGGCTGCCCACCTAATCCAACTGGCTTATTTTGGAAGTTTTCATGTCAATACATCTTTCTGTACTTCCAGGGCCATTTTGGGGCCCTATATAGTTTTTTTTTGACTTGTCACAATCAAATTGTAGACAGAGTTAGAGTTCGATGGCATAATGTGTAGTTCTCGAAAATACCTTTCCAATGGGCTATCACACGCCTAAAACGAAGGTCGTATGAAAAAGTTATGACCCCCAGGAAGTTGAGGTACCAACTTACCTATCAGGGCCCACATAACTTTTGGCGTTTCATCTCCTAAGGTTAGGTTTTTGGATGTTTAGGATTTTGGCATTCATGAGTAATGTTAAAAAGGCCTCTAGAGCCTCATTGTAATCATTATGCTCATGCAGATGCGCGTAGCAGCCACACCTCTTCGCATAGATAGCTACCACCATTAAAGCAAGTTGTTTTCAGTTCTATAGTTTTACAGTTTCAACCTATTTTATTTATTCAATAGAAGTTATTGTTCATTGGATATATGTTATTGTTCTCTATATCTTTGTGTTATTTTATTCAGTCTGTTATTCATTTCGTTCCACTCATAAATCTGGATCAACTATACAACACCCCTCCCACACCTTCCACCCTATGTTATGTTATTAATTGAATGTTGTGTATATTATGAATTTAAATGTTGTTATGAAGTATATATAATTATGTTTGCCTGAGAATGCATTGGCGTATTAGCCTACATTAATTAATTAATAGTAGGATAGGAGAAATTACAGTATCTGAGCTATGTAATGTGTATTTCAGCCTAGCTAGAAAGTTGGGAATGAGATAGAAAGGTATCAGAGAAAAGTATTGAGTGAGATGGAAGGAAATTTGAAGTATCCCACTACCCCAATAGACAAGGGTGGTTGGATACATTACATGACCAACTATACATGAAGCTCTTCCTTGGTATTAAAAGCATTTTCCCATTCATCTACTTCACAAATTCTATTTCGATGATACCCACTCTTTAAATCTATATTTGTAAAATATATTGCTTCCCTTAAACAATCCATCAAATCATCCATATTAGGTGAATGAAATCTATACTTGATTGTGATTTTGTTAGTATACTTAGAATTAGTGCACATTCTCCATTCTCCACCCTTCTCTGGTGCAAGTACAATAAGTATTGTACATGGGATCAAGCTTTCTCTATTTCAAACTATTTCCAATAATTCATGCACTTTCTTATTAAGCTCTTGATTTTTAGCAGGTGTCATCCTATGTGGAGTTTTGTTAGGTAAATTGAATCATGAAATGGAGTCTATTTGATGGGACATGCTCCTAATAGGTGGCAATCCCCTGGGTAGCTCCTTTGATATAACTTCCTTAAACTCAAACAACAACTCTTCCACTTTTGTTGGAATCTCCACTCCCTTCACTTCTAGACTTTGACTCTTTGGAATAATAGCAAAACAAAAATTTTCCTTTCTTTCATCCTTCAAAACTTCTTTGGTTGAACATAACATGAATCTCCTACCACTATTGCAATTATATTACTATTGATGTCCACCTTTTCCTCCTTCATAGGAAACATCTTGACATTCCTTCCATCCTTCTCTAACAAAAAAGTATTATTCACCCCATCATGAACAATTTCCTATCATACTACCAGGGCCTACCCAATCACAAATGGAAAGCACCCATTGGCCCAACATCGTACAATACTCTATCATGATAGGTTTCAATGTGAAAACTTATCAAGCACTATTTAGAAACATTCACTTGTTGTCATTTTTGTAACCATAATATCCTTTAAGCACGGGGATGTGGTCTACACTTTAGATTAAGTTTCTCTACTACCTCTGTAGACACTAAATTCCATGTGCTACCTCCATTTACAATTAATGAACAACACTTACCTCCAATTTTGTAGATATTCTTAAAGATAGACTTCTTTGGGCTAGTTCCTTCACTTCTTCCCGGTTCTCTGGCTTCTGTAACATCATACTAAACATTAAATTTTCTCGTTTCTCTTGTTGTAGTTCATCAACATTATCTCCAATCACAAATTTACTCGTGCTCTCATCTCCTTAAGCAACATGAATCTTACTCTCTTTCCTCCTATTAGTATGTAAATTTTTGGACATTCAAAAGATTTGTGCTCTAGTGTTTATTATTTGTAGCAAATCATTGGGGATCTTCTAGCCCCTCTACCTATAGGGTTTCGTGTTCCTCTAAAGGTTCCTTTGCCTCTAAAGGATTCATTGCTCCTCCCTACTCTCTAGTTTGCAACATTTACTCTACTACCTTCTTCTTCCTTAGTTCCACTACTATGTCCTCCTCCAAACACATTTCTACCTTTGCCTCTTATTGTCTTTCCATGGGTGCTAGGTTGTTTCCTTGACAATTTCTCCTCAACCTTCAATGCAAGGTGATATGATTCACTAGCTATCCTCGTCATAATTATGATCAACTAATCTTCGATGGCATAATGCAAGCCATTAATATATATAGCCACGACCTTCATCACAATGTCTATGCCTAATGGACAATTTATAAAACTCCTTGGTATATTATTTTAGAGTCATATCCTTCTGCCTAAGGTTCTACAATTTCCTATACAAATTCAAAGTGTAATCAACATGCAAAAACTTACCTTTGATTTTAGCAACCATTTTGTCCTATGTCTTGAATTATCTTTTCCCTTCCTTTGCCTCTCCAACTAAACATTATCCCACCATAATTATGCATGTCCTTTAAGCTTCATGCAAGCCAATTTTACTCTCTCAAGGTATTCAATTTGCTCCATGTCAAATAATTTCTCCATATCTCTTATCCAATCAATTAATTCTTCTGGGTTCAGACTCCCTAAATAGGTAAAGGTTTCCACTTTTTACTTTCCCCTCCAGTATGTCAATGCCTTTATAATTTTCTCTTATGGGGTTTTAATTGACCCGGCTTCTTCCTATGGAAGCTTAGTGCCTTATTTAACATTACGCATATCATGAACTTTTTTTGCAACTCCTCTTCTCTTAGCTATCTCTATGGATTCCAATTTGGCTTGAATATCTCTCAATGCTTGTGTCATCTCATCTACGACAACTAAACACAACATATTGCCTTCCATTGCATTCTTGCTCCTCTTTTGTTGGCCATATTGTTTCTCTTACACAAACTTCCTTTCTTATACTTTTACCCAACATAATCTCTTTGTTGGAACTACAATTTCTTCCTAGAACAATTCTACCCAACAACTCCTCAAGCTGGATTCTTCCCCTACAACATGATAGTCCCACTTTGATACCAAACCTGGTGTAGCCTTGTTGGGAATTGAAATAAAACATACAAACAAGGTTGCAAATGGAAACTAAATAGAGTAAAGCAAGCATGACAAATTTGGAAGCATGCACATTGAAATTAAAATATGACAAGCACCCACACCCACATGAACACTTTGAAATTTTCTCCACTACTTTCGATTTATTGTTATAAATGATAAATTACATCATTCATGCCTCAAAGGGATTCATATTCCACTAAAAAAATAAAATCCCGCTAGTCTCAATCTCAATTGGATATTACAACTCTAAGAATTTTTAAAACCTACTCCAAATTTAAAACTATTCACTTTTTCCTCCTTCTGTATCTTATTATCCTCTACCCCTATCTCCTCTCCATCTCTATCTTATCTTCCTTTGCATTCTCATTTCTTCTTTGTATTTCTCCATATGCCTACTCCATAATATCATAATACCTACCCCACAAGCTTTTCTCCCCCGTCGAAATTTTTCTTTTTGCTTCCAAAATTTAATGGTCTCATTATTAAACAACACTAGGCATGGAAATGTAGCAAGTGTGTCTAGCCTGAACTACTACCATTAAAAAAATTAAATGAAAATTTACTTTCTGCTTTCAAAATTTAATGGTCTCATTATTAAACAACACTAGGCATGGAAATGTAGCAAGTGTGTCTAAGCTTGAACTACTACCATTAAAAAAATTAAATAAAATCAATTTTTCATGGGTACATTGGCTTAAACCACCATGAATTATCACATGGGGTAGTAAACCTTGATCCCAATGCTCAATGGACGACCCTCAAACTAATGTAGGAAAGAGGATAAAGAGAGGATGGAATGGATGATGGAGATCCCTTCATAATATTTCATTGACAAGTGAACCCCCATGAAATTTGAGCCGATAGATGTGGGTTGATTAGACAACTATGATCCCATATCAACATTTTCCTCAACGGACTTGGGCCTTAGACTCAAACCACGCTTCAAGAATTTGGTTGTTCACATAAAAAAATTTGATGACTTAGATTTCGTTGAGTCTCCTACACGTGTTGACCCCCCAAAATAGATGTGGCTCATTGATTCATCTATCTGTAGAGTCAATGGTGTAGGTTTTGTTGGTGGCTTGATCACGAATTTGCAGAGTTTTTTGTGTCAAGAGGAAGAGTTGGAAAGTGAGGTTGATGGCTCCAACATCATTGGAGGAGAAATAATGTCAATGAGAAGAAAAACGTAAAAGAAGAAAAGGAGGAGGTAATCAAAGAAGATAAGAATAGAGGAAAACAGAAGAAATAAACAAGAAACATAGGGGAGTAGAAGCCAAGAAGAAGCAAGAAGAAGATGAATAGAAGAAGGCAAAGGCACAATGGTAGAACATAGAGGTTGACAAAAGAAAAGGTAAAGAATAAGAGAAAAGTAGAGGAAGAGGAGAAAACAAAGATAGTTGCAGGATCTACCACGGGGAGCATCAATTCCATATGCAATGTCGTTAGGATGATCAACATAACTCGTAAGACCATTTGAGTTAAGGAAACTAGGGTTTTCACCTATAGGGCCATCATGAGAGACACCACAATCGACAATATAATTGGGAGCAACATGACCAACCGTAGGAACTTCAAGGACAACACGAACATCTACAAAAATAAAAGATCACTGTCAGAACATCTCAAGCAAGCATAATGTTGACCTCTTCTTTATAAACACTAGAATTTTTGTGTTTTTAAATCTTAGATGTCATAGCATAGGACAAAAAACTACCAATCATTTTAAGATCAAATAAATATTGTATAGTTTCCCCCTCATTGGAAAACCTAAAATATAGTGTGAATATTTTTTAGCCTTTTTTATGAAGTTATATTGGGTAGTCATTGCTATTGTAAAGTTGAGCTCCATCATTAATGTAACATGCAATACACAGGTTGTGAAGAGTGAATATGGATTATGGGAACTTAATGCAACAAATCCTTAAACAATCAATAGACATGCATGTTACCCTATGTTTGGGTATTTAAACAATTGATTTTTTTTAACAATACAAAGGATTTATAGCGGGAGTCATCGAAGTGGTTCCCAATATAAACCCATGTAAACACCAACACCTGCAAGCCGACACTAATTAGGTAACTTATGACTTAGCAAGGGCCAAGACATCTAGAGATACACCTACGGGGATCCCACACCTGGGGGATTCCTACCCTTCTAGCCTCATCACAATGGGCCAAATGTCTCATTGGGGACTCAAACTCGGGTGAGAGAGTACCAAACTTACCTCCCAACCACTTGATCTATATGCCCCTCGACATTTAAACAATTGAATGTTGATAATAAAGGGTTTTAATGAATTGGATTAGTAGTCAATTAGATAGTGATAGTTGTATTATTTCAGGGGTTGTATTATTGTATTGATTTATGCGATGAATGCTTAGTCGCTCTACCATGTGATGATATGACCTAAGTAATAACCATTGAGTTATGTCTATGATGTTGGATTACTATAATGAATGTCTTAACTACTTTATTTTACTTGTTATCATAGTGTATAAGTTGCTATGATTAAGTTTGATTGGATAACCGTTAGGTAGGTATGTGGGGGTTATGGTTTTTATGCATCTTTGGCTAGTTAGTGTTTTACTTATGAATGATATACTTATTATTAAGAATCAATGTTGTGGATGACAGTACTTGCTATAAGTTAAAATCTGTATGTTGATAATGTCAAATGTTGTTCTTAATGACGATTAAGCTTATAATCTCAAGCATAAGATTTTTGACCATTAAATAGATAATAATAATCAAGGTCAAAATAGTGT
>JZKD02S1742640.1:75218-110303 GCA_000966675.3 Picea glauca
TGATTCATCTATACATTTTTCCAACAATGCATCATATACCAATGGAACCACATCGATCCATCTTCATCATGTATCAATGAAAACTCATTGATCCATCTTCATCTATGCATTCTCACCAAGGAAAATACATATTACATTACATAAATCATCAATCAATCAATCCTTTGACATCAATCAATCACTTGACATGAATCAATGACATCAATCAATCAAACCATTGGCAACAATGATAACATGATCCAACATAACTAGTTTCCTAGCACATATTTATTCAAAACAAAAATTAATTGGCAAGGCACAACTTAGATCTATTATCTCATTTGAAATCATATAAGACAAAGAATGAAGAAGATGAATACACTATAAATTGCTTGAATTAATTGCTAAGTAGTGGCTACTCCTCAATCGAGATTTCACAATTGGTCCAATAGTTCTTTCACCAAAAAAAGGTTTTAGGGTTAGGGAATAACAAAGTATTATATTTGAAATAGTTATTTTATTAATAATAAAATACTCCAGGGGTTGGGATTACAAAGAAAACTATCTTGGGATTTGTTTTCTCCTCTACAAAGCTTGCTACTAAAATAATGATTACAATCAAAATAAGAATGGAGAAGATGAAAAGGAAGGGAAAACCATATGTTGTCACAAAATTGGGATACTTTAGGTAGATATTCAAATTATGATGGCCTCATTCTTTTTATTGTCCCTCTTTAGCTACAAAAGTTAAAATATCAAAATGAATAACCCCCTAGTGACAAAATTAAATTTGGGTATTTATTGTTGGCTGTGGAGCTTGATTATCTTCTTGATTCAAAGGTCTTGTTTTAAACGAGTTTGGACCTCATTACATGATGGAGGGTGTGGGGGGATCCCCCCCACACTTATATCACCATGGGGGTCTATGGGGGGAGATGAGAAATTTTGTAGGCCGCACTTGGCAGGGGATTCGGGGGCAACGCCTGCGAATCGAAATTTTGAGAAAATTTTCCTTGTAAAATATTGTAATTTCATATTCAATTTGGACCATTCATTATAAGGTCACATATTTGAAGCTATAAGTTGTGTTAGGCATTTTTTAACTAGAATAAAACCCTCTTTTATGTATGAGGGAATTGTATTGCAGTTTTGTGAGTGAGTGAATATTGGATTTTGAGAGAGGAGACTATGAGAGAAAGAAGAGAAAGTTACAGTGGGTATGTTGTAGGTTGCATCCCTTCATTTGCTGGATAATAATAAAGGAAGGACCTGGAAATTTCTCCGATGGACGTAGACCACAATGGGTGAACCACGTATATATGTGTATCTATTGTATTATGTATCTTTAGTGTTTATTTCTGCATTTTATTTTATTTTATTGCTCTGCGATCCTATTTTTCTAACCACTGGTATCAGAGTGAATGGTAACTCGCATGAAAAGAGGGTTCCTGCTTCGAGTGGGAGAAATGGTGGAATATGTAAAGTTTAAGGTTGAGAAATATAACGAACAAAACTATTAGTTATGGAAGATGCATATGGAATATTATTTATATCATAAGGATCTTTACCTATCGTTGGGAAGAAAATAAAATAAACTGGCAAGTACGAAGGACTAAGAATGGGAGATTCTTGACAGAAAGGCACTGGGAACAATAAAACTATTCTTGGAAGCGTCAATGACTTTCAATATTTTGAAATAAAATACAATGGAGGATATGATGAATGCATTGGATAAACTATATGAAAAACCATCAGCTTCCAACAAGGTATTTCTAATGAAGCAATTATTTAATATGAAGATGTCAAAAGATGGGTCTCTTGACAATCATTTGAATGAATTCAATATGGTTACTAATCAACTAAGTTATTTAAAAGTGGACTTTGATGATGAGGTTAGGGCTCTTATAATATTGTGTTCATTGCCAAAAGGATGGACTGACTTGGCCATGACTGTAAGTAACACTGTCTTTGGTTCAAATGCTCTGAAATTTGATGATGTTGTTGGTGTTATCCTTAGCAAGGAAATGCGACACAAAAACACAAGTGAGACATTAGGTAATGCATTGACCATGGAATACAAGGGAATGCAAAGGGAAAGAGGAAAGATTCTAGGAAACCATGAGAAATCTAGGAAGGGAAGATCTAAACCTAAACTAGGAAAGATAGAGTGTTGGAATTGTGGGAAGAAAGGACATCTGAAGAAAGACTATAGAGCTCCAAAGAAACAAAGAGATGGACATTAGGAGAAAAATCAGGAAGAAAATGTAGCAGGTGGTGTGTTACAAGATGCTATGATTCTTTCTTTAGACAAAATTACTGAGTCTTTGGTAGTAAATTCAAGTGCTTCATTTCATGCCACACCACATAGGAAATATTTGCAAAATTATGTTCAATGTGATTTTGGACAGGTTTATTTGGGTGATGATGAACCATGTCAAATTGAAGGTACAAATAAATCAAAATAATGGAAACCAATGGTTACTAAAAGAGGTGATACATATACCAGATCTAAAAGAAATCTAATTTCAATAGGATAGTTGGAAAGTGAAGGTTGTATATGTACATTTACAGATAAAGTGTGGATGGTCACTAAAGGATCGTTGGTAATGGAAAAAGGAGAGAAGGTAGGTACATTGTATTTATGTACTGGTAATGTTAAACCTTCTATCTCTTTAGCTTCTACAGGAGTGGATACAACACTATGGAATCATAGGCTTGGACACATGAGTGAGAATGGGTTGTTGATAGTTCACAAAATAAATTTGTTGCCATATCTTAAACAAGTTGATTTGGATTTTTGTGAATGTTGTGTTTATGGAAAACAAAAGAGAGTCACATTTCCCAGGTTTGGGAAGGAAAAGAATAGTGAAAAGTTAGAGATTGTGAATACATATGTATGGGGACCAACTCATGTATCATCTTTTGGTGGCTCTTGTTATTATGTTACTTTTATTGATGATGCAACTAGAAAAACTTGGGTTTATTGCATTCGACAAAAATATGATGTATTTGACACTTTGAAGAAATGGAAAGCTTATGTTGAAGTGTCTTAGATTGGATAATGGAGGTGAATAATGTAGTAAGGAGTTTGATGATTACTATTCATACCATGGGATTCGTAGAGAGAAGACAATTTTAGGAACCCAACAAGAAAATGGTGTGTCATAAGTGATGAATAATACAATCATGGAACGTGCAAGGAATATGAGATTGCATGTTGGGTTGCCCTTATAGTTATGGGAATATGCTATAGATACTGCTATTTACTTAATAAAAAAAGGGCATTCAATCTCCTTGGATGGTGGAATTCCAAAGGAGTCATGGACAGGTAGAAAGGTAGACTATTCATTTCTAAAGACTTTCAGTTGTGAAGCATTTTTCCATATTGATAAAAAAAATAGAACAAAGATTGAGGACAAATCCAAAAAGTGTACCTTTATTGGATACGGTGTTAATGATTTTGGTTATCTCTTATGGAATTATGAAAATCATAAAATCATTAGGAGTAGAGATTTTGTATTCAATGAAAAGGTCATGTACAGAGATCAATTGCACGGAAAGAAACATGAAAAGGAAAACAAAAAATACACAATTCTTGGTGAAATCAAAGAAAATGAAATTCCAAAGGTACCAGAAAATTAAAATGTACAAAAACAGGAGAAACGAGTACCTCAAGCTCCTGAAAGTGTTTTTAGAAGATATACCAGGTTAAGTATACCCCTTGAATGATACTCTCCCTCATTGTATTATTCATTTTTTACTGATTTTGGTGAACCAAAAATTTATTAAGAGGCAATGCAAGTAGACACTAAAAATAAGTGGGAGGAAGGAGTGAAAGAAGAAATGGATTCCTTGGTAAATAACTAGACTTGGGACTTGGTTCAATTGCCTACAAGAAAAAGAGCATTACAAAATAAATGGGTTTACAGGTTGAAGGAAGAATATGGAGGAAAAAAGAGATACAATGCCATACTTGTTGTAAAGGGATTTTCACAAACGAAAGGTATATATTTTGATGAAATATTTTCTCTTGTTGTTAAAATGAATTCAATTAGGACTATTTTAAGTCTTGTGGAGGTAGAATAGTTTCATATTGAACAATTAAATGTAAAAACAAATTTAATCCATGGGGATTTGGAGGAAGAGATTTATATGCAACAACCATAAGGGTATGAGGTCAAAGGAAAGGATCATTGTGTATGCAAGTTGAAGAAGAGTTTGTATGGCCTAAGGCAAGCCCCAAGGCAGTGGTATTTGAATTTTGACAGGTTTATGATAGAACACACTAATATTAGATGTCATTATAATCACTATGTTTATTTTAAGAGGCTATAAAATGGAAGCTATATTATCTTGCTATTGTATGTAGATGACATGCTTGTTGTAGGGTCTAACATGTAGAATATAAATGTGATCAAAAGGAAATTAGCTAATTCATTTGCGATGAAGGATTTGGGTGTTGCAAAGAAAATCCTTGGTATGAGAATAACAAGAGACTGGAAAAATAAAAAATTGACATTGTCTCAAGGTGAGTATATAGAGAAGGTGTTGGAGAGGTTTAGAATGTAGAATGCAAAACCAGTTAGTACACCTTTGGTTAGTCATTTCAAATTAACAAAGTAAAAGTGTCCTAGGACATAGTAGCAGATAGAACACATGTCTAGGGTCCCTTATTCATCAACAATTAACATATTGATGTATGCTATGGTGTGCACAAGACCAAATATTCCACATGTAGTGGGAGTTGTGAGAATGTATATGAACAATAACAAGGGAGAAACTAAGTTTCTTCTCAATTTTAGTTTTTCTTCAAACATGAAGGTGAAGATGAGAAATTTTCCAGGTTCAAGTTGGATCATGGTGAAACAAGTACAACATCAACGAATTTCTTGTGATCAATCTCCAAGTGGGAGATTGTTGATTGTGGAGAATGATTATATTCTTGATTTAGAGGTATTTTTTTAGTCACGTTTGGACCCTATTACCTGATTAGGGGTGTGGGGTGGATTCCCCCCCCCCCTCCCCCACTTCTCTCACCAAGGGGGTCTAGAGGGGGGCGGGGTGAAATTTTGGATCCCCCCCTTGATGAGGGATTCAAGGGTATCACCCCCGAAGCGAAATTGTGGGAAAAAATGCCTTGTAATATATTGTAATTTCATAGACAATCTGGACCATTCATTATAAGGTCACAAATATGACGCTAGAAGTTATATTAAGGATTTTTTTCCCTAGAAGGAAGCCCTATTTTATGTACGAGGGAATTGTATTGCAACTATGTGAGTGAGTGAATATTGTATTCTGAGAGAGGAGGTTATGAGAGAAAGAATAGAAAGTTACAACGAGTAATTTGTAGGTTGTATCCCTTCATTTGCTAGATAATAATAAAATAAGGACCTGGCAATTTCTCTAGTGGATGTAGCCCACACTGGGTGAACCATGTATATTTGTGTCTCTATTTTATTGTGTACATTCTATGTTTTATTTCCACATTTTTTTTATTTTATTGCTCCGCAATCCTACTTTTCTAACATTTATATATTTCCTAGAGAATCACACCCATCATTTGGTTCTGAAGGCACTTTGGGCCCACTAATTTTTCTTAGTCCTTTGATTGCATCAAGTTGTTTAGCCAAAATTTTAGCTAACTTCATGTTTGTTGGGTATGTGTTATATTCTTTGCACGAGTAGTAGTGTTACATTTTTGCCTCGTTTTCTTGTTACCTCAATCTTCGTGTCCATTGTTGGGCATGTTTTCAGCACATGGTTTTTGTCAATGGTTTTCTATTTTCGGTTAAGGAATTAGGGTTGTTGACTAATCTAGGTAATTAGGTTATGGTTTTGGATTCCACTGGATCCTATATGTATATTGTATTGTAAACAATGTAGCACTATGAATGAATATAGAATATGTTGGTTTTCCCGGTTTGGGTTTCCAAGGGAAAAATCTCTGTGTAATGTTTGTATTTTCCATTGTATCTTTTCTGTTATTTTACTGAAAATATGTTTGCAGTAAATATTGTACAAGGTTAAAATATACATTTAGTATCAGATCTTTGCTGGCTTCAGGGGGGCACCTTTGTGGTCAGGGGTTTGGCTCGGGACTATGATAAGCCTTGTTACAGTGGGAGATCTGTGGTATTAATTTTTCAGGTGAAAATAAATGGCGAGTAATTCGAAAATGGAGATCGAGAAGTTTAATGGGAAAAGTTTTGAGTTGTGGAAGCTCAATATGGAAGATCTGTTGGTGGACATAGATCAATGGATCACGATAGATCCAGGTACTACACTTACAGGAACTTCAACAGATGACTAGAAAAAGTTGGATTGGAAGGCAAATAGCATAATCTGACTATGTCTCTCAAATTCAATATTATTGAATGTGTCAGAGGAAGCTACATCCAAGGATTTTAGGGATAAGTTGGGGAATTTGTATCAGTCCAAATCTCTAGTAAATAAACTATTCCTGAGAAAGAAGTTGTATAATATGAGGATGAGAGATGGAGACTTGGTGGAAGAGCATTTGAACGCTTTCAATATTGTGTTAAGTTAGTTAGTATCTGTTGAGATTAAAATTTCAGATGAAGATAAGTGTGTCATTTTATTGTGTTGTTTACCAGACTTGTGGGATAGTCTGGTTGTGGCCATAGGTAGTAATACAACTTCCTTGAATTTTGATGAAGTGGTCTCATCCTTGTTGTCGGAGGAGATGAGATGGAAGAATATGGAACGACAAAGCACAGACACATTATTTGCAAGAGGACACTCCCAGGAAAGAAATAGATCTAAGTTCTCAAGTGGGAGATATAAGTCTAAGGTTATATCTAAATCTCTCAAAATTTTTGTAAAGGTATGTTGGAGATGCGGAAAATAAGGGCACTACAAGAAGAAGTGTAGATCCAAAGTTGAGAAAAAGAAGGGATATGAAGAATCTCCTTCTACAGAAGAAAAATACCTCTAAGGAAGAAGGAGGGGATGTGTACTTGGATTATTCAGGCACACATGTAGATCATGAGGCATGGTTGGTTGACTCAGGTGCACCCTTTCATATGACTCCCCATAGGGAGTGGTTATATGAATATGAAAGGTATGATGGGGGTAATGTTTTCCTAGGTGATGCTTCAACAAATAGAATCATAGGACGAGGAAAATTCAAGTTGAGGCTCATAGATGGAAGGATTAGAAAACTACCTGGTGTTCTGCACATCCCAGGTTTGGCTAGAAATTTGATTCATGTAAGAAAAATGGATGATGCGGGACTAAAAACAATATTTGAAAAGGAAACCTGCAGGATGGTTCGAGGAGCAATGGTGTTTTTGAAGGGAGTTCAAATTGGAACTATGTATAAGCTTCAAGGAATCACTATTATTGATGGGTGTAATAGTTCCATTGTTCCTTGTATTGGAGTTGAAGAAGAAATAACTCCTATAGTCTTTGGAGAAAAGGATATGGTGTGGCATCAAAGACTGGGGCATATCGGAGAGAAGGGTCTTCGACTACTACAAGATAAAGGTATGGTTGAAGGTATATCTAACTGCTCTCTAGATTTTGATTTTTGTGAACATTGTGTATATGGGAAGCATAATCGGGTAAGATTCACCTCTAGTGCATCGAGGGCAGAAGGAATTTTACAGCTAGTTCATAGTGATGTTTTTGGACCTGTATCAGTACCATCATTGGGAAAATATGTGTACTATGTCTCATTTAAAGATGAATTCTCGAGGAATACTTGGATATATTTCCACAGGAAGAAATTTGAAGTCTTTGACAGGTTTAAAGAGTTTAAGGCTCTTGTTGAGAATCAAACAGAGAAAACAATTAAGGTGATGAGGATAGATAATGGCAAAGAGTTCCACGGGAATGAATTTGAAGAATTATGTAAGAAGTGTGGTATAGAAATATAGAAGAATACTCCATATACACCTCAACAGAATGGAGTTGCAGAAAGGATGAACAAGACATTGATGGAAAAAGAAAGGTGCATGCTCAGTGGTGTTGGGTTAGGGAAAGAATTCTGGGTAGAGGCAGTGGGTACTGCATGTTACCTGGTCAATAGATCACCCTCATCAGTGCTAAATGACAAGATTCCACAAGAGGTATGGACTAGTAAGAAACCTTCTCTCACACATCTCAAGGTATTTGGCTATGATGCATATGTTCATGTTCCAAATTAAAACATGAGTAATCTATATAAGAAGGTTGAAAAGTGTATCTTTATTGGATATAAAGATGGTCTCAAAGTTTATAATCTTTGGAACCCAAAAACTAAGAAGGTAGTGTATAGCCGAGATGTGGTATTTAGAGAAATGAATGATGTTGTTAAACAGGAAGTCCTACCAAGCAAGGAAGAACTAGAGAAAATATAGTTTGATTTAAAGGATGATAAATCAAACTCTACAGAAGAACATGAATCAGAGGAAGAAGATCCTCATACTCCAGTATTGAGGAGATCGGTTCGAGAAAGAAGGCTATCGGAAAGGTATACTCCATTTGATTTCCATTCAAATTTTTCTTTGTCTATTACTAATGATGATCCTAGAAGTGTCAAAGAGGCAGTGGATTCATAGGATGGAAATCTCTAGAAAAAGGCCATGGACAAAGAAATGGAAGCCTTGGATAAGAATGAGGCTTGGGATCTAGTGGATTTGCTGAATGGAAGAAATCCCATTGGCAGAAAATAGGTATTTAAAAGGAAGCTGAATGCAGAAGGAAAAGTGGAGAAATACAAAGCTCAGTTAGTAGCAAAGGGTTATTCCCAGGTTGAGGGAATTGATTTTGGTGAGATTTTTTCTCCTGTTGCCAAGTCAACCTCTATAAGGTTTTTGTTATCTGTTGTTGTTGAATTTGATATTGGATTAGAAAAAATGGATGTGAAGACAACATTCCTACATGGGGATCTAGAAGATGAAATCTATACGAAGCAACCAAAAGGTTATGTTGTGAAGGGAAAGAAGGAGTTGGTATGCGAGATGAAAAAGTCCTTGTATGGTTTAAATCAATCACCAAGGATGTGGTATCAAAAATTTGAAACTTATATGCTGGGACTTGGCTTCACAAGAAGCAAACAGGATCACTATGTGTATTTTAAATTAATTGGTGATCATTTGATTTATTTGGTCTTGCATGTGGATGACATGTTGCTGATAGGAAACAACAAGGAGATTATCCAGGATGTGAAAACTCAGTTGTCCTCTAAATTTGACATGAAGGATCTTCGTGCTTCAAATTTAGTTTTGGGAATGGAAATTAAAATAGATCGGAAAAAGAGGAAACTCTGGTTAAATCAGAGAAAATATTGCAGAGGTTTAATATGTAGGAATGTACACTGATCAAGGTTCATATTCATGTTGGCGTAAAGTTATTTGCAGATCAGTGTTCCAAGATACATGAAGAGGAGGGGTACATGTATTGTGTTCCATATGCGAGTGCAGTTGGCAGTTTGATGTATGCAATGGTCTATACTAGACCAGACATTACACATGCAGTGAGAGTTTTGAGAAGGTATATGTCAAAACCAGGAAAGGAGCATTGGATAGTAGTAAAAATGGTTTTCAGGTATTTGCGTTGCACCACAAGCTATGGATTGTGCTACCAAGGAAGTCCAGGATTGGACAGAGTATTGGATATACATGGATTTGTGGATGCATACTGGGATGGAGATCTATATTGTAGGAGATCTACAAGTTAGTATGTGTTTAGCCTATTTAGAGGAGCAATAATTTGGATGAGAAAAAGACAGGTTTTAGTAGCACTTTCAACTACAGAATTTGAATACATGGAAGCCACTCATGCAAGTAAGGAAGAAATATGGTTACAAAGATTGTGTTCAGGTATTGGGTTGGTACAACAAGCTGTAAGGATGGATTGTGATAGTCAAAGTGCAATTTTTCTGGCAAAGAACCCGACTTATCATTCGAAGACAAAGCATATTGATATTAAATATTATTTTGTGAGAGACATGATTGAAGAAAAGAAATTGTTGTTGATGAAGGTGGACACTTTGAAGAATGTTGTAGATTCATTAACAAAATCTGTGAGCACTGAGAAGTTCTCTTGGTGTAGAGGATCCATGGGTATTGTTGCCCTGGATTGTTGACTATGTAACCCTGTAACCCCTTGTATGCAAGAAACAACAAGTGGGATAATGTTGGGTATGTGTTATATTATTTGCATGAGTAGTAGTAGAAATTTGTTTTTCCTTGAGAAACGTGTCACTTTTTTGCCTCATTTTTCATGTTGCCTTGATTTTCGTGTCCATTGTTGGGAAGTTTTTTGGCACGTGGTTTTTGACAATGGTTTTCTATTTCTGGTTAAGGAATTAGGGTTGTTGACTAATCTAGGTCATTGGGTTAGGGTTTTGGATGACGTCGGCTTCTATTTGTGTATTGTATTGTAAACAATGTAGCACTATGAATGAATATAGAATACGTTGGTTTTTCTCGGTTTGGGTTTCCAGGGGAAAAATATATGTGTAATGTTTGTATTTTCCATTTTATCTTTTCCGTTCTTTTACTGAAAAATCTATTTGCCGTAAATATTGTACAAGGTTAAAATATACAATGTTTAGGAGTTTTCCACTCTCTCTTAATCCCACAATATCAATATCTTGTAAGTTAAATCCTCCCTTGAAAAACCATTAAGTTACACATGTGGGGGACCATGTCCAGGTATCTTCTTCTTATTTCTCCATTTGACCCTCTGGAGTACAAAAATTTGTCTTCCTTTGTACAGGTGAATGTGTTTGAACCTTGAAATCAAGTAGGATAATCTCTTCGAATTATGTGTAAGGGGATTGATGGAGGCATTTTTACCAATTATTAAATGGATGGTCTTGAACACTAAGTAGGGGCCCTATGTGGGAATTTGTCTCAATGTTTGAATTGGTTCTCATGAACACCTCGATTTCCTTGAACTTCATGCAAAGATTCTTGGAATATTCCTTTGAGGATGTGGAGGTTCTCTTGATGACATGGATATTATATCCATATGGAACCTTCCTAGATGGCCACTTGTTGCTCTTGGAATCCATGTGTCTTGTCTTGGTGATGCCACCTATCTTACTATGGTACGAAAATTCAGCTTCACCTTAGGATCTTTTTTTCATTTTTTCAAATTGTGAATCGAGCTAGTTGAACACTAAGTTTATGCTGAGGGGTCTTGTTGGGGACATTGGCCCCGATGTGTGAAAATACGAAGGAAAAGAATCGAATAATGCAGAGGGGGCCTAATCAGGAGATCGACCCTGACATGTAATTCAACTGAAGGAAACATTCAAGCAAGTGTAGTGAGGGCTCAAACTTAGGATTGACCCTCGATGTGGAATTCAACTGAAGGAAACATTTGAACAATTTTAGTGAGGGGACAGTTGGGAGATTGGCCTCGACGCATAAGTTGACCAAATATGACATTCAAACAAGTGTCGTGGGGGCTCGATTAGGAGATCAACCTCAAATTGGAATTTGGCCAAACACAACATTTGAAGAAGTGTAGTGGGGTCCCAATTTAATCCAGGTGGATCTTGGTGGACATCCACCTTTTCCATTGAATCAACATTTCGAGCCTATGGTTTTGATAAACGATGATATTCACCTATTTGATGGGGAATATAATTTAATACCATCTTCATTTGTTAATTACAGACATCATGTAATTATTTCCTAGTGGTCTTATTTACATGCCTACAACATAGTGTTAAAGCACCAGAACCCATTACAACTCCACAGTTAAGTGCGCTCAATCTAGAGTAGTACTGGGATGGGTGATCGACCATGAAGTCCTAGTGTTTTACATGCATATGGAATTTTTAAAACTTAGATTAATTTATCCCACATGCTTCATGGGAATTGTTCTCCTCTCACTCTCTCATATATAATTGAGGTGAAGGATGCCCTTTAAGCATGCAATGGAGTGTGATGTAAATATTGTTGCAAACGAAGTGTAGCCAACATCTCTTTATTTTTAGAGATAAGCTACCCCATTCTGGTAGTTTGTGTTCTACAATGTTTTTCTCTCTTGTTCATTAACAGAAGTTGGGTTTCACTATATTTTTGTGTTTTTGGAAATATATTTGTGTATTTCCTTGTTATATCTATGCTATATTTATGTCTTCATGTTGTTCTCAAAATAATCTGGATCACAATTGGGAGAAATTGGCAAAGGAAAACATCAAACTAGTGGGAGGAGGGCCCAATTGCATAATCAACCCAATTGGAAAAATAACCAAGGAAAACAATTGATGAGGTGCAGAGGGATTTCAATTTGGAAATTGGGTAGGAGAAAATCTTGGAAAATGATGAAAAAACAAGTTTTTAGCCAATTATGAAGGATGCCAACTGCTAAAGGATTGAGAGGAATTTGGGTAAGTGTTAAAGATCCTTTAAAATGTGAAAGCTAAGGAGGAAAGGCTTGGTATTGAATGGAAATGGATTATTCAATTTATTTGGGCTCAAAAGGTGATGGAAGGCTCAATAAGGTGATAATAGTACCAAATGGTGCAACATGGGGTTTAGTTGTCTCTACGTATACCTGAAAGGATGTATATATTATTTTGAAGGAATCAGATGCTAAAAAATGGTAGGGTCACACATTTTAATATCGTCATACATCAAGGAAAATACATGTTCAAATTATTTAAATAACTGAATGTACTTATCCTTTTCTTAAGGAGACAAATTCCTTGATAATTTGATTAGTATTGGATCAACTTCTATTCCCAGGTTACAATGATCCACTTTTTATGGTTCTATCCTCATGGATGGTTTCATAGGCACATCATTTAATTGAAAACTATCTCTAATGGAACCAACAATCTTGGGATGAAGTTTTTTTTAGTTGTATAACCTTTTGTACTCCAATCATTCCAGGTAACGATTGATCTATTGACTGATCATTTTCCAACTTTGTCCCATATTCATCCTCATCCAAATATATATTTGAATTCTAATATTCATCGATCAGAGTCAATGATATTTTAATATGTTCCTCATATTTATAAACATGTGATTTCTTTGTGTTATAAGCGATTGTAGATCTGTGTTTGACTTGAATGGAACAATTAAAGTGATCTAGATCGGGAAATTTGAAATTTTCAATAGAATGGCCAAGGTTATGAGCTCTCTAATTCTTTTCTTGGGGAACAACAATGATTTCAAAAATAACAAATAAATTATCCAACAAGTCCTAGACAACATCCTTATTAACTGAACCTTATATGCTTATCCTGACATCGGTTTCATGCATAATTTACAATCACATCAAAGTCCCCAAATATCTTGGGATGGTTTACCCCCATCTTTCTTGTTGTCTCTAACCCCAAAATCATTGATTTTTCCTTGGCCACATTTTTTGTACATTCAAATTATAGCTTGAATCCATGTGGGAACTCTTTCCCTTTGGGTGAGATTAACCATTTCCTTCTTTATTACATGCACCATCAAACTGTAATGTCAACAATTCTAAAGGGCTGGACCTTTTTGCATCATACATTAGAGGGATACCATAATTATTAGTACGGGGTTCATGGTTGAGCATGAAGTTCTCGATATTATTTGTGGTGTATGAAGGGATATTTGTAGTATTTTCAGGGTCACTGATCACATAAGTCATTTTAATATCCTTGTATAGTATGCAAATTACTCTCCTAAAAACAAGAATGGTGGTATAAGATAATCCAAATTGGACACCACCCCCATAGAAGTGCCTCAATGTATATTAAATATCACACCATAGGTGAGAGGGACATTTGTGATCACTACATTCATCATCACAAATTTATTGGGGATATGCACCATTCCTACCACTACATCCTTGATCATTCCTAGGAACTTGACCCTTTTAGAATCAAAGTAGTATAGGTCTTTATAGGTTCTAGTAATGTCCATGCCCATTTTTTTCAATATTGTTAGGGGAATAAGGGAATGAGAGGCCCAAGAATCATACAGACAGTTACGAAGATGGGGGTCTTGTTGTTCTAAAGTGATGTAAAAGGAAGGAGTTAATTGATCATTTTCATTGGGTGTATTTCCCAACATTGTATTAGGGGCATGCCATTGCATATTGATATGATCTGTTGGAAAGGGGGCCTCACTGTATAGAGCTATCACATTTGTTCATAGGGTATCATTCCTATTATAGGTTGGTTGGGTGTTGGTAGATGAACCTTAACACTGCCCATTTAACAAAAAAAAGGTTAGATACTTCCTTTTTATGAAAAATATACTTGATTATGTCAGAAAGTGGCATTGAAATTTTCAATTTACTTAGTTCATACTTGATGTCAAAAGGAGGAGAATAGGGGTTACTTTTGCATCTTTCACAACTTTGAGTGGTTTGGGTAGAATGGTGTTAGGTTGTTGTGATGCAGGGGCCTTCCCTCCCTTTCCTAGAATGAGGGGACCTTTAAACTACTTAGCCTCTTTGGTCTCTTCTCTGATGGGAATTATTTTCTTCCAACAATCATACACTCTAGGCATTGTGTTTCTTATTGAAATTTAAGGAAACTTGGTTTCCTCTCTTCTTTCATTCTTGGGATTCTAGGGAATCTCTTACCTTCTTAAATTTGGGGCGTTCAACATGGGTTTCATCTAATATTTTCTTCTTAACTCAAATAATATGTTATTAGAAATCATTCTTACATGGGAAGGGGACATATATAAAGGTTCCTCTTTTTGTAGGTAGCCTTATTCCCCTCTTGAGGTTCTTCTTCATGTTCCCCATCATGATGAGTCCTTCAGATCCCAAAAGGGGAAATGAGTCACTTACCACATTCAAATGATCACTAGGATGGAACAACATGTTAAGATCTCCATGTTGATTTGAATATCATCCTCCCCCTTGTTCATATTATTCCTTGTAGTATAGGGGTGGATGAACCATTATTTTAAATTCAATTCTTGAGGCTTTTGGTATATTAGACTCTTCTCACCTATTTTTTCTTTGGAAAATTTTTCGGGGCATTTTGAACTAATGATTCTTGAGTGGTTTATTTTTTCCCCTCAGTGTAGGTCCTAAAAATGCATGTGCTATTTTCCATTTCTCGACTTTTGAGAGATCATTGGCCATAGATCTCAATATCTTGGTTACTTCTTCCATTGATAAGGTATCTCAAGTGGTTGAAGATGTATCATCCTATCTTCCCTTCCCTTTTTCTTGGAAATATCCTCTTTCATGGGTATATTCTCTAGTTTTTAGTTGTCTCCCTTATGCCTTCATATTGTTGTCCAAATATTAAGCATCATTAAATAGGGAATCTGATTCTACATATTTTATTTCTCTTATATGTAGATAAAAATAATATTCAAAAGAAGTAGCATATACTACCATTTCCACAATTTCTAAGGTTTTAAAAGTCTCTGGAATTATATGAAACAACTTATAAAATATGTTGGTGAATTTAGGAAGAGTTTCACCATTATTCCTTCTCAAAGTATTGAACTTGGTGAGGTAATATGTGTAATATTTCTTCCCCCCCTCCTCCATTTCTTAAGGAATTTATCATAAAATTGGGTCCAATGCCTTAGAATCCATTGGTTAGGTTCCAAAACCATTTCTTGGCTTCTCCCTCTAGAGAATGGGCAAACATTTTGGGCAACACATGATCATATTTGACATATAAGTTGTCTATACAATATTGGAAATCAATAAAGTAATCTTCTATGTAATACAATTTTCCCCAATGAATCTTGGTAAGAGTTTAAGGTGTCCATCAGGTAGATACCAAGGTGGTTTGGAGGGGATAGGACCAAGGGTTTGAACCTGGATGCTAGCTAGGGGTGAGGAGGAATTTGGAACACTATATGAGGATTTGAGGTTTGGATCTAAGAATGGGAAGAAGTCCCATTCGATGATGAATATTTGAGGGTGTAAATATTTGAAGTAAGGAGATGGCCCAAAATTCTAGAGATGACGTAGGATCAACATATGACTAGGATAGGATTGGATTGGAGGTTGACATGGAGGTTGATATACTAACCCCACTGACGTTATTGTGGGGATTACTTCTACTTGTGATTGAGAAGGAAAACATCCCAAGAATTTTCCTTGGGGATGTATAACTGGGTCAATAGATACCTATATTCCTTGACCATCCTTGCCAAGACCATTGTATTCATAGCCCATTTTCTAAGAAATGGTGAAGCCAATATTATACTTTTGCTTATTTTTTTGTATTTTGATGGGGAATTCGATCTTTAATTTCAATGTGAGGGGGATATGGAAGGTCTCCATCATCAACCCCACCATATCCTCCCCATGTTTCTGCAGCCATAATTCCCAAAATATCTTATCCTTAGGAATCCCCTCAAGTTTAACATTCATCTTCTTGAGGTAGATTCTCATTTGCCACCATGCTTTGATTTTCTCTTCAACCCAAGTCTTATTGCACAATTGCTTCCTTGGTGGATTAACAATTTTGGACTACTCTTCTTGTAGGATATAGGTTAGGCAAGGACTCACTAGGTCGCTAATAAAAATTCTTGTAATTCATTGGAATTGACTGCTCCTTCATTCACTAGAAACATTATTCTACAGTCTTTTCTTGGAATTGAGTCATGCTCTAAAAAATTTGTTCGACGTCCTCCCAACTACCCGTATTGGCAAATTTCTCAATTTGATGCCTAGAGTCATGCACATAATATTTCATTACACCTTAACCTTTTTACCTAGATGAAAATATGAGGTTATGAGAGGACTCACTAGGCCTTTGATAAAAAAAAATTGTAAGTCACTAGAATGGACTGATCCTTCATTCTTCGGGATACTTATTCTATGGAATTTTCTTGGGATTGATTTCTTCTCTTTAAAATTGTTTTATTTACTCCCAAATACCCTCATTGGCCAATTTCTCAATTCCACGCCTGGACTCATACACATAAGCTTTCAATTCGTACTCAACTCTTTTTACCTAGATGACAACATGAGGATCATAGTCTACTTCTTTTTGTGTTGAAACTTAAATGTTGATAGGATATTGAGAAATTTTTATAAATCCTTCATGTTGGTTAATGTCTATGGAATGGATTTAAAATGGATGTAAATGCATCCCTTTTAACTCCAACCACAAAAATATATTTTTTCAACATCTGTTATCTATCTTATATACTCCAAAGAAAAAATTCTCGGAGTCAACAGTTTAGTAGCATGTACAACCTAACCTCATAACCATATACTCTAATCATTTTGTAATACTAAAAAATGTACCAATCCCCCATTTATTTATTTTTATTTTAGCTGCTACAAACTTTTTCAATATCCCCACAGTCTTGGGTGTGACACCCCGATGATAAGGAATGAATGAAATATTTGTACCTTTTCCTTATATAATTATCTTTGACTAGTTGATTACATCTAGTGATTTAGTTAAGATCTCTCACATAATTCATCATCTCAATTATAAAGTGTTGAAACTAGTTTTCTTGGTTGTTTAACATAAAATAAATAAAAGATGAATAATTTCTGAAACAATTGTCAAATGAAAATTTGGAGCATTGTCAATAGATAGCCTCAATGATGAACATTGCATACTTGAATTGTTACCCATAATTTCTACTGAATTGGATACTTAACATTATAAAAATCATACATAATTCCACCCATTCATCATTATCCCTACATAACAACAAGGATAACATGGAAAAAAACTCTTGGGCCCAACCAATGAAAATATCGAACTTCTAGGGAATATTTATTCGAGGGACTATTTTTTTCTGGTATAGGAATGGCTTAATTAGGGCCCATCTCTTGAGAACATTCAGGTGAAATAGCCTATGGTCCTATGTGTCAATTTCCACTAGACCATCACCTTGGAAAGTGTCCAACATTTTCTTGACAGCTACAACGGTCACAAGAAACAATACGTGTCCTTCATTTGGAGAGATTATGACCCTCCATTTTACATCATAATTATTTGTACACCAATGGTCATGTTAGTTTCTTTACCTATTTCTCTATGTGTTATCCTTACTCTTGTATTGTAGTGTGATGAATAGATTCTACGATATTAGAATCAATGTATCATACACATATCCTTGTCTTGGTTCATGTGCACAATAGACATTATTTCCAGAGATCCCTTTGAAGGATAGAGATCCCTTAGAGAGGAAATTTGTGGTGGTTCAAGGCTTTGATCATGTCCATTGAGATTAAGAAGCATCATTTTGGGTCTAAGGTGTTTTTTTCCCTCCTTTGGATATGGTAAAGGCTGTAATTATGCTAAAGATCCTAATAACAAATCCTAGTATGGTAGAGGTCCTGATCATGCTAAAGACCCTAATATTCATAATTGAAGTCTCAGAATTGTTCATAGAGACCATGCGTCTTGGTATTGTTTAAGTGTTAGAGGTTAGGGATTAAGGTTGATAAGGTTATAAATCAATTTTGATAGGAATTAAGGTTGATAGTATTAAATTGAATTTTTTTTGTAGCCTATAGGGTATTATCCATTGTAAAAGGAATGCATGTGTGCGTTATATAACACATGCATGTTATTAACAAACACACAATCTATAGCACATGTGTTATTTAAACATACACGTTTTATAATGCATGTGTGTTCTTTATAGATAAAAACAAAAATGGCACAAAGCACCACCTCAAACTCTACAAAAAATCCAAGGTTGTATGCAGGTTAATAGACATCTTTCGTAAAAAACTAATGTTACAAACAATTTTTATGATTTTGTTTGTGGAAGGAAAACCTTTGTTTATTTCTCATTTTCAATCCATGTAAACATGGGGAATAGATACAATTGATCAAATTCTTCAAGGAAAGTGTACCCTAGTGAAAAAAATATTTAAGAAAGATAAAAGGAAAGGTTATGTATGGAAAAAAGGAGGCCAATCCAAATTCCATCACAACAAATGCCATTGTTGTTTCTCCTTCATCGCAAAAATCAAAGTATGGGATTTTATGAGAGGCCAATTCAATTTTGGCATCTAGTGAGCCTCCAATGACTTTTGCATCAAGACAATTTGTCACTAATGAGCAATTGAAAAAATATTTGCTTGGAGCTAATTATACTGAAGATGGAATTAGAGAGGTAACTAATGCACAACCTTATAATGAAGAATTTATTTTGGTGCAACCTCTTGTTGAACATTTAAACATTCTTGAAACTAGCCATGAGCATGTCCACTCTCCTCCCAATTTTGACCCACAAGTTATTGAAGGGTTAATAAATCCTATGTTTATACCACAACCGAGAGGTGAAGAGTTCCAAACCACGGGTCCATTTTCCTTAACTAAACTAAGTAGTGTGCACCAAAAAACCCCTAAATATATTCATGTGGATGGAAGTGGTCTAGCATCCCTTGAATGTAAGATATCTAAATGAACTATTTGTATCAATAATACAAAATTATTAAATAATATTTTGAATAAAAGTTTGATGCAACTAAATATTAGTTATTTGTATCTTTGTTAAAATCTGAAAGTTTGATTGTTGTTAGGAATTTTTTAGGCATTAAAGTAGTTAAAAGTTTAGAAACAAGTAATCCTATTGTTATAATCCTTGTGGATTATTTTCATACAATTGGTAAGAAAAATTACTTGAAAGACCATAATGCAGCTTGATCGATATTGTCGCAATCAATTATTAACAAGATCATAAGAAAATACCATTTTTTAAAACAAACATCTCACATCATTAACCCTTCAAAAGTATCTTATTAGAAGAGACAACCTCAACATAGTAGGCCAAATATATTTGTGTGCCTTAAGAGGTAAACTGCCTCATTTTGACATAAAGTTAATTGGAGCAATTAAGGGACCAATGCATAATATTTGGCACGATAACACTAGGAATGTTTCCAATCAGAAGGTTATAGTAAAATTGAGAAGGAATTATAGGGATCTTGAACCCCACATCAAACATTTTTTTGACACGACACAAATATAAATGCATGGGAGATTCAAGAATTATCGTAATGCATTGAACTTGGACCAAAGATATTTCAAGAAATGAAAGCCTTGGTATGTTATAATAAAAAGAATACCTAACACATGTTGTTGTAGATACCACATTGAATATGACTATTATTATGACACACACACACATTCATTATGTTTAACATAACACTCTTGTGCATGAATGTTTATTGATACTATCGTTGACATAATAATTCATAGCATCATGTGTACAAGTCCAAAGAGACAAAAATGTCATCAAAACAATTGTTTAGATGGGACATGGCCTAGCTGTAGTGAAATGAAATTACTGAGCAAGTGCATGCATATGAGTTATGAATACAAATTTTGGAGGAATGAGATTGACATGTAGAGCTTCAAATATGTTATGTATGATCTAGGGGGAGGGAATGAAAGAGAAAATATATAGATGGTGACATCCCAAATCATCATTGTGTACTTAAATTGAATATTTTCTTTCAAATTGTGCTTTGGAATGTCATGGGAAAATTAATGTAACAATGAAGTTATACATGTCTTTATTGTTGTTTCACTAGGTATGAGTTTGTGATTTCATTAATGATTTCTTTGAAAAGACCCAAAAATATGTTTAAAATGTCCATGTGGCTCAATGGTAGGATGATAATTTTAAAATATGCAGAGATATATTTTCCATTGGTACTATATTATCTGTGGTTGAGTTTGTTGAGAACTACACCCTTTAGCTGCAAAATGGGATTCAAAGTCAATATTATCACTCAAAGCAAGTCAACCTAATGGTTTATATCACATATAGGCATGGGAAAAATAGAAGTGATGATAAAATGGTTATATTGAAGGAGTATCAGTTTTATAAAAGTGAGGATAGGTGCCATGATTTCACTTATGTACAATATTTTTTCAATTGTTCTAGGATCACTTGGAGGAGAATAGTATACAAATTGATCGATATTGGATTTGGTTAGATGGTTATGTGCAGGCTAATTAAAAAATGCATGTATATTTCAATGATTGTGTATGTTGAAAAAATCGCATGCCACATATTTGGAATTATTATGAGACTAGAAATAGGAAAGGGGAGCATGAAAGAGTTGGTGCATGCATCAAACTACATTACCTAGAGAAGAATTGAAGTTTACAACAAATTACCTTATTTGAGATGCAAAATCTATAGTTAAATGGTGTTCTTCAGTAATGGTAGAGTGAATAATAAAGAAAGAATGATTAACAAGGAATGGACAAGTGAAAAGATATTTTTGGGAGGTGGTCAATGTAGATCAATCATATACATATGAATGAAAAATAGTACATGGCACTCATGGATTTAATCTAGTTCAAACCTCTAACTAAACTATAGTTGAAATATGGATGCAAATTTTTTCTTGATTTTGTGGCCCATGTAGCAATGGTTAATGACATGACAATGAGTCCATGGATTGGGTTGATAGATGAAATCATGTATCAATACCCATTGATCAATGTATAACCACTAAATTATCTCATTTGGAGAAGGACCAATCAACCATTTCACCACATTACGATCATGTCCTAGATATCGTACAATCAAGTTCAATGCAAATGGGGAACATTAGATTAATTTTGATTAACTAGCATGAATGTAGTACATTTTGTCAATTTAGTGGACTCACACATTGACACTCCATTTTTTCAGGGCACATATAGGAAGTGGTTTCCTCGAAAGATATTGAATGGGGCATTGACTATTGGTTGGCATGCTTCTTAGATGAAAATAAGACAATCACTACTACATATGGTTTTGACGTCCAACAGGGAGTTTCGACAGTATGGATAAAATCGATCATATCGTCGGACATTACTAACTAATTATCAAAATTTCATTATTTTTTATCTTGGTGTCCCGACGTCTATCGGTATTGCGACAAATTCCAATCATCATCGACATTTTGACCCATAGTCGACTGTTACCGCAAGGGACACGTGGAGCCCCATTTCCAAATGCATATCACAGAGGAATGTGTTTAAATCCATGAGCTATAACAACTCACTCCAAAACATGTAAAGTTAATTATGATCAAATTATGTCACCTCCGTATAGATCAAGGTTGTCCCCACGAAGATCATATAAATATATATGCGTTCTCAAAATGTTCTACATTTTGGAATTTTTTGCGGGAATTGGGTGATATAAAGGTTGTAAGAAGAGTCATAGGAAAGGAGAAGCTTGTTATATCAGAGATAGTAGGAGTAATCTTGAGAGAAAACAAAGGTGTGGGATCTGTATTTCACTTTGGTGGCCAGTTTTTTAGGGGATACTATAATTGTATTATGTCTATCTACATGTAAATATCCTACTCTTATGACAATTTTATGGAATATCAATACCGTTTTGACTCGTAGTTTTCTTATATGTGATGTTTTTTGTGATATTTAGTGTTTTTCTACAATATTTAAGAGATATTTAATGCATATTTATAATAATGTTTGAATCTACCTACAGGAAAATTATAAGGTATAGATAAGAGGTGGAAATTGAAGGGAGGTTATTTCTAAACTATGGAAGGGGAAGTAGGGTGTAAAGAAGGAAATAAGTCCACTTATTACACTTGAAAATAGATCTATGAATGAGGTTATGTTTGGTAAATAGTTGGAAATGGAAGGGTTTGTTAGAGTGGACAAGGCCCATATTAAGGGTTCCTTAGGATCTATCTAACCTTTAATTCTCAAGGATACATCATCCCCTTCAAAAAAATAATCCTTGAAAAGGGTTATTGATCTGAATAAACCTGGCATCATCCTCCTATAAGAGACAATGTCAAATGGGGATAAAATAGTTACCTATCTAAGCGGTTTTCTTGGGGGTTGGAAGTTTAAATTCATTGATGATAGAGGAATGTGTGTGGTTATCATTAGACAATTTATACATCTATCTATGCCTTTGTTTTTTCAATTGGAAACATAAAACCCTTTGTTGTGGAAAAATATCAAAATTTGTTTTGTAGGACAAAGAGGGTAAGTTTTGCCTTGGTGCAAATTGCATGCTAGGCTACACTAAAATGAACCCTCATATATGAAAACTCATTAAATTTGAGTGGTTCAAAGTGTAAATGAGTTTCTAACCCATTTTACGTAAGTTAGTATACTTAGTTTTACATTTGCAGTCATAAAAGACTCTGTTGTGCAAAAATAGGCAACAAATTCCTAGTAAAACCGTAGAAATGCAAATGTGTTTCTAAAAAGTAAGTCAAGGTTTTATTATACTATAGATTTGAGTTTTGCAAGTTGTTGGGGGTGTGGCAATTCATATTAGACCTGATCATCTTGTTAATCTTTCAATTGCAATTTTAAAAACGATTGATGTGCAAAAGAGGCAAAATTTTCCTTGTAAATTGGAAGGTCAAAACTATACTAAGTGACGAAATTAAAATGCATGCCCAAGATTCCTTGTAGCACCTAAAATTGTTTTATAAGTTGTGCGATGGATATATCTACATTTTATATTTATCTATGTCATCTAAAGATAAATTTTATAACAAAAGAGGTCGATTTCATGTAAATTTGAAGTCAAAACTACCTTAGAGTAAAATGCACGTCCCTATCTCAATTTTAACCCAAATTGAGTGGTTCAACTTGAAGAAGTTGTAATTTGTGAATTTACACCTTGAGATAGTTGTTTATTGGCAGTTCTAGAAAAAAAAACTACCTGATGTGCATAAAGGCTAAAACTTCCCTTGTAAAACTGAAGGGCCAATTTACTAAAGTTGGTTATAGGAAAGTGGATGCCCAAAGTTGGATAATACTCAATAATTTAATATTTAAGTTGTAAATTGATTATTAAAATATTTTTAACATGTTTGTACAACTAGGAGTGCATTTGCACTTCAATAAGGATGATTTTGATTCACAAAGATTCGTGACCTTTTCTATAACTATGTTTTCCCAATTTGAAACTTAAAACCCTTTTCCCTGCAAAAAGACCAAAAATTGTCTTATAGGAAAAAGAGATAAAATTTTGCGTTGGTGTAAATGTTTCCTTGGTGCAAAATGCATGCCAGGCTACACTAAAATGCATGCACATGTCTCAAAAATCATTCAATTTGAGTGGTTCAAATTGTAAATGATTTGTTAAGTCAATTTTCATAAGAATACATACTTAATTTTTTATGTATAGTCATATAAGAAGTTGTTGTGCAGTAATAGGAAAAAGATGCTTAGTAATATCCTAGAAATGCCCAACCTGTTTGTAAAACGTAAGCAATTTTTTTATTATACCTTAGATTTGAGTTGTGAACATTTTGGGGTTGTGTTTTTATCATAATATACATATTAATGTTGTTAAGTTTGCAATTGAAAATTTAAAAAGGGTTCTTGTGCAAAAGAGGCAATGTTTGCCTTGTAATTTGGAAGGTCACAACCGTATCAAGCAACCAAATTAAAATGCACGCCCAAGCTTCTTTGTATCTCCAACAATTGTTTTATAATTTTCAAAATGGAGTTCCATATAATGAAAATTTACCCATGTCATCTAAAGTGAAATTTAAGAACAATATAGGTTGCTTTCACGCACCTGGATTTGGGATTACATGTAAATCTGAAGTGAAAATGACATTAGAGTCAATCGCACGCCCTAGTCTCAATGTTGACCCAAATTGAGTGGTTTGACTTGAATAAGGTGTAATTTGTGAGTACACACATGAATATTTCCTTATAGTGGAAGTTTCATACAAACACCTACCTCATGTGCATAAAGGATAACAATTGCCTTGTAAAATCGAAGGGTGAATTTGTTAAAGTTGACTAAGGAAGGTGCATGCCCAAAGCTAGATAAGCCTCCATAATTTAATTTCCAAGTTGTAACTTGTTTATTTTAATATTTTAACGTGATTGTAAAATTAGGAGTGCATTTACACTCCAAAAAGGATGATTTCTATGAACAAATATTCATGACATTTTCATGAAATATAGAATGAATATGTCAATATTATATGAAATATTACAAGCTACATGGTTGTACAAAAGTTGTAGGAAAGATACAATGGTTAATTTTGTATGATGAAATGATGTATATAAAGGACAAGAAGTAATGCATTCTTTAATATGAGATAAGTGTTCCTTAAGAAGAAAATGCACGCTAAAAAATAAAAATTATGTGTTGTTTGCCTGAAAACAAGGCATGTTGTAAAATGCATGCCCTTGAGTAAAAAATGTGATCCTTGTGTTAGGATTTGCATGATAACTTCTTGAAAGCATAATTTTAGGGAAAATGCATATCATTAGATGAATTATGCAGATTATGCACATTTTTCTTATGAAATTTCATGAAAAGGGGGCATTGAGGAAAATGCATGCCCTGCTAGGGAAAAATGAAGGATGTACATATGTTGTTTTATCCCGAGATGGTGCAAGGTGAAATATATATTTTGGTTTGGGGTTACATGCATGAAATAATATGTATTGTTACATATGCAACTCTGAAATTCTTTATAGTGATACATGATAGATTAATGATTATACAAGTAAAATACTGTGGTTGTGGATTGTTGTTGTAGATGAAGTTTGGACATACCCTAGAGTGAAGACTGCAATCCTTGTGTTAGTATTTTCATTATATATTTCTTAAATCACGACGTTAGGGAAAATTCATATATTTACAGGAATTATGCACATTATGCACACTGTCCTTATGGAATTTCATGAAAACAAGACATTGAGGAAAATGCATGCCCTATTATGGAAAAATGCAGGACGCATATATGTTGTTGATCCCAAGAATTTGTAGGGTGAAATATATATTTTTGTTTGGGGTTACATGCATGAAATAATATGTATTGTTACATATACAACTTTGAAACTATTTATAGTGATAGATGATAGATTAATAATCCTTTAAGTGAAATATTGTGGTTGTGGATTGTTGTTGTATATGAACATACCCAGTAGGGTATTTGTGCAAGATTGTTTGCATATTAGGGTTTAAGACTATGTATTTATATAAATATGCAATATTTTGTAGTTATATATATATATTGGAATACTGAGAGGGGGGGGGGTGAATCAGTATGAGCACTTTATACCACTTTTAACCACAATATATAAACTTCAACTTTATCAAAAATGTTTAATAGTATACCATCAATATATCATCAGTATATCATGAGCATATATCCTTAGTATATCATGAGAATATATCATTAGTATATCATGAGAACATAAACATAAGCACCATCACATCAAGTACACAATACACTAGAATTTACATGGAAACCCAAACGGGAGAAAACCACAGAACGATTTCTTATATATCAAGAATTCATTCATAGGAAGAACCAAATTCACAATTCTCTAGCTGCAACTGGAAGGAGGATACAACCCCATATTTATATTCTCCAACCTGAAGGAATATACAACTCCCTAAATTCTATGGCTCCAACCAAAAGGAGGATACAACCCCATGGGTCCTCGGGCTCCAACCAGAAGGTGGATACAAACACCTAGTTCTCAGGATCCAACTTGAAGGAATATCCAACTCCCTAATTCTCCGGCTCCAACCAGAAGGAGGATACAACCCCGTTTCCTTGCCCCGTCCTGCCACCCTGAAGTATAAGTGTAGACCAACTGTCACTACCACAATCACTGCCACTGTCGCTGCCATTGTCAATGTCACTATCATTTTCATTGCCACTGTCACTGTCACTATCACTTCCACTCTCATTTCCACTGTCATTGTCACATCAACCTGTAACCTTTCACCTTGTCAGTATATCCAACCTATTACTATAAACCTATCACATCAAACTGTCCAACCAATCACTGTCTCATCCACAAAACTAAATCCACTCTCATCCACATGAAACTCAGGCCGAGATCACCAAGAGCATATCTCAAAACATATTCTCAACATCACCAACACATGCCTGTACCAAGCATGTATTGTTGAAAGATTTTAACAGCAAAGAGTATTCTATTTATTATTGAGTTATTTTTCATCATATCAATCCCTTTTATGGATTGATCATGTCAGGATTTGTACTTGACCAAATCCCCTTTTGTGGATTAGTCAAAACCTAATTATATTATGTTAATTAATAATTCGCCCCCCATGCCTAATTAAAGTGGTTTTAACCAATAAGAAGAGAAGTTGGCAGTACCCAATGAAGAGATACCTTTCCAACACCCGGAAGCTAGTATAAATAAAGGAGGCTAGTGCCCCATATGTACACTCACTCATTCACTCATCAACTACGCAAATTTGGAGAGCTGCAGTTGGGAGAATAAGGAAGAGAGAGACACATTTCTCAGTGTTGGATATTCTCTAGTGTTTTGGTTTATTGTCTTGGCATTGTCTTGGCTATCTATATTAAGGAAGTTTTTGTTGGGTTTTCTCCCCCATAAGGGTTTCCCAAGATAAATGTTGTGTATCTTGTGATTGTGTTTATATCAATGATCCTACCTATGTTATTGTTATCTAGTAAATTGAAAATAAACTTAATATATTCTCTAAAAATTAACATGATATCAGAGATAAGATGAAGAGAGAACCTTTCACTGCATAAGAAAAAATGTCACTGTTGTCGTACAAGAAAATTAGGGCTTTTTATTGAAGAGGAATTTCAGCCCGAAACTCATCAAGGAAGCACAACCTAGCCTAGAGAGCTCATTGGAAGCTTGAGCGCAATTTTTCAGTGGACATAACTCTCGAAAAATGAAACCCTACCAGAAAACCAGAAAACCAGGAAACCAAAACCAGTACCAAAAGTTCCAGTCCAAAATTGTGCAAGCTCAGTTTCAAGGGTTAAAATTTGGATTTTCAAAAAAATGACTGCACCAGACTACTCACATCAACCAAGCACACCTCCTAGTAAGTTTAGATCTAAATTCTGAGCAGTCCCATTTTTTTGGTCATTTTCCCAGCTTCAGGTCAAGATGTCAGCAAGCACTAAGCTTGTTGACAAGTTAGAAGGTGTGGATAACTTCCATGCCTATAATTACAGTATTTCACTCATTCTTGAAGAGAATGACCTATCAATATTCAACAAAGAAAATGTACCAGAACCAACAGATGCTACAACTAAAGCAAAGTACCAAAAGGAAATGCTTAGGGTCAAAAGAATCATTGCAGACTCTATCAAAGATCACTTGATCCCTTAAGTGGAATATAAAGGCACCCCAAAAGAAATTGTTGATGCAATAACCATATTGTATGAAGGAAGAAACATTAATCGGAAGATGAACTTGAGAACTCAACTCAAGAATACAAATATGTAGAAAGGAGAAACAATTCATGAATATTTCTCTAGAATCTCTCAATTCAAGGAAAAAATAGAAGCAGTTGGAGATACTCTAGATGAATATGAACTCATAATGATAGCTCTTAATGGTCTCACAAGACCTTGGGATGCATTCATCCAAACCATTTATGCTGGAAAGGAAAAACTACAATTTGATAGTCTTTGGGAAGAATGTGTTCAAGAAGAAGCAAGAGTAGCTAACTGAGAAGCAATACTATTAAGGGATGACGATCAAGATATAGATGCTCATGCTAAAGGAGGAAATATAAGGTATCACTTCAAGAAGGAGACCCATCCACATAAGGATTCTCACTCCCCAAATAAATTCATCCATAAAGAATCTCACCCTCCAAGGAGATTCAAGAAGTTTCAGAAAGGTCAAAGAAGAGAATAATATTTATCATCCTACCAATGTTACCATTGTGGAAATATGGTACATATTGCTAATAATTTTAACTATATAAGAGAAGAATACAACAAGAGAAACAAAAATCACCATGCCCATGCAGTTGAAGATGAAGATACACCCACAAAGATGTTTAAATAAAATATTGAAGACTATGTCTTAATCTCTTCCCTCTCAGGATCAATATCACCTAGAGAGGATACTTGTCTCATAGATAGTGCTACTTCAAATCACATGATAGGTCAAAGATATATTCTCTATAGCCTTATCAAAAAGAACTTTCCCCATAAATTTACACTTGGAGATGATTACTAGTACCCTATCAAAGGAGTGGGAGAGTCCAATTATAAACTTGATTCAAAGACCCTAATGAATATGAAGGATGTACTATATAAACCAGGTTTGAAAAAGAACTTTCTTTCTATATCATCTTTAGATAAGAAAGGCTTCATGGTTTCATTCATAGATGGTGAATTCCTCATGTGGACTAAAGGAAAAACCATAGAAGATGCAATTGTTTTTGGAACAGAAGAAAGTGGTTTGTATAAATTAAAAGGTCACTCAAAAGAAGCCTTGACACACTCCACTGAGAGTCCATGTGAACTTTGTCATAAAATACTAGCTCACATCAACTACAAAGAATTACCATATGTGAGAAAGGTAGTTACAAGTCTACCTTAATTCAAGGTTGACCATGAAGGTGTGTACAATGGATGTGCACAAAGAAAGAACATCAATAACCTTTTCCTGAAGAGCGATAGTAAATCAGAAAGATTCTTAGAGCCCATCCACTCAGATGTATGTGGCCCAATTCCATCAACCTCCATTAGTGGGTATGTATAATATGCATCATTTATTGATGATTATTCTCGCAAGACTTGGGTTTACTTCTTGAAATCAAAAGATGAAGTGTTTGGAAAATTCAAACAATTCAAAGCCTTGATAGAGAATCTCTCTGAAAGAAAAATCAAGACACTCGGGTCAGATAATGGAGGACCTCAAAAGAGTTTGTAAACTTTTGTAAAGATATCAGGATTAAGAGGGAGCTCACTACTCCCTATAATTCTCAAAAAAATAGTGTAGCATAAAGGAATAACAAAACTATAATGGAAGCAGTGAAGACTATGATCCATGATCAAGATCTTCCAATGCACTTATGGGAAGAAGCAACAAGAACAACAATGTATGTACAAAACATATTATCCCATAGTTCACTTGGGTTCAAAACCCCCGAACAAATGTTCTCTGGAAAGAAGCCAGAAGTAATCCATCTCAAGGTATTTGGTTGCCCAGTGTTTGTACACATTCTGAAAGAGAAGAGAACCAAGTTGGACCCTTTAGGAAAGACAAGAATATTTGTTGGAGACTATGAGGTATCAAAGGCCTTTATAATTTATATACCAGGTTACCATCACATTGAGATCAGAAGATATGTTACCTTCGATGAATATTAAACACTCAAGAAATCAAGAAGATTCCATCTTGAAGAAGTATATGAAGAAGAGCCTGTAGCTCCCAGAATTGTATAACAAGTAAGGGAAGTCACAATTTTCCCTGATGATGAGATTCATGAAGATCATGATATGATAGAATCTCAAGAACCTCCCTAGATGACTATCTCTCACAAGAGAAAGCCATTTTGGGAGAGGGAACTTATTCAAGATGGAGAGAAGTATGGTGCCCTAGAAGGTACCATGAGACAAGTCAAGAAACCCAAGCCATTCTCCAATTATATGGCTTTGATGTGTGATATCTTAGAGAAGGAGGCTAGTTTCTTTGAAGAATCCATTTAGAAGAAAGAATGGGTAGATGCCATGACATAAGAATACCAATCCATTATAAAGAATGATGTATGGGAAATAGTTCATGGACTGAAGAGAAAATATGTGTTATCTTCCAAATGGATATACAAGATAAACCATGTTTTTGATGGAAGTATTGAGAAATATAAAGCAAGGTTTGTAGATCGTGGCTTTTATCAAAAGGAATGCATTGACTATGAAGAGACGTTTTCTCTTGTAGCCAGATACACTTCAATCAGATCCATCATAGCCCTTGCATCTAAGATGAAGTGGAAGTTACACCAGATGGATGTGAAAACGACCTTCTTGAATGTTGTCATTGAAGAATAAGTGTATATAGAACATTTTTAAGGGTTTGAATATGAAGATAGAAAGACTCATGTATGCAGAAGAAGGCTCTGTACATATTGAAGCAAGCTCTTAAATCTTGGTATGGAAGAATTGACAGTTTCTTGACAAGCTTGGTCTTTACCAAGAGTAAATTTGATTCTAACCTTTACTTCAAGGTTATGAATGATGAACCTGTTATATTATTGTTGTATGTGGATGACTTATTCTTAACTGGAGAAGAAAATCCCATCACTGATTGTAAAATGAAGCTCACTGCAGAATTTGATATGAAATACCTAGGCCTAATGCACTATTTCTTAGGTCTTGAGGTTTGGCAAAGCCCAGAGAAGATATTCCTTAACCAAGGGAAGTATGTGGTTGAAATACTGAATATGTTTGATATGTTGGAGTGTAAATCCATGAATACACCCATGGAAACTAAGTTGAAGCTCCTATTTTTTACTTCGTCAGAATTGGTTGATGTTACGTTGTACACATAGATCATTGGATTGTTGATGTATCTGATGAACACCAGGCCAGATATATGTTTTGTTGTGAACACCTTGATTCAGTATCTGGTATAACCCAAACATGTTCACCTTGTTGCTACAAAAAATGTGATGAGATACCTTAAGGGTACATTGGAATTTTGTCTCTTTTATAATGGAGATCACGACTTCAGATTGATTGGTTATATTGATTCATATTGGGTAGGAAGTGTTTCTAACAGAAATATCACTTCAATATGTTGTTTCAGTTTGGGGTCATCCATGACTTCATGGCATAGTAGGAGGCAATCTAGTATTGCTCTCATCATAGCATAAGTGAAATATATTGTTGCATGTTCTGCCAGTTGTGAATCCATATGGCTACAGAAGTTGTTGACAGGTCTATTTTATCTATAGATGGAAGTGTTAGAATATGAAATATGTGTGCTCGTTTTACCATTGACAATACCCTTGTCACCCAACCATAGGCCGAAGCCACCCTCCGAGCACCTTAACCTTGACAGAGAATCACACTGGAAGAAAACCCTAGGCTAGATAGCCAAACAAAGGGTAGCACACCTTTCCCCATGGATAGCGCATAAAAAAGAGTTGATCAGATAGTCCAAACCCTAGCCAAGAGATAGTCCAAGAGTAACTGCTAGCTGCAGTAGTTGCAACGACAACTTTCCTCCAAACCTGTGCAGAAACTAGGAAACTACAGTGCGCACAAGATTGGGCACTGCAATTCTGAGACTGCCTGCCAGAATGAGAACTGGCCTCCTGTATTTATACTAATTTTGGCTAACTTCCAGGGCCGAATTCTCATTCTGGGTATCTATTTGTTCAATATATAATATTATTTATGGCTGACTTCTTCTCTTGGAGGCTAATAACCTAATATAAATTATCTTCTTGAGCTGACAAGTCTTCTAGGGTTATTATCCAACTCATTAGGGTTTCTTCTTGCTTCCTGGAGTATTCTATCCTTGCCAAGTTTACACGTGGACGTAAATACCTCCCACAGCTACCATAATATCAATACTCCCTCCTAGCTAGGGAGGTATTACAGGTAACAGTCTTTGAGCACAAAAAATACCATTCACCCGGTAGCATCAACATAGTTATATATACTAGATCATGACCACCATCATCATCATCAGCTGCATCATCTCTCGAAACCATACTCTATATGAATAATCAGACATGATGCTCACTCCAAAGAGGGATACAAGAGCCATTCTTCTAATCTAGAAGAGTGAGAACCATTTTCTGTTTGGAAAATCTCTATTCATCATTTATCTGGCTGATAATTATTTCCAATAAACTTCTTGATAGTCTTCAAGGCAATCGGAACAAAATAGAACACAATTGTGTCTATCTATAGTAGTACATAACTACAATCCAATGGTACACTACCACGCCAAGTAGAAAACAAGTACTTGATCAGTAACGTATAGTCATGAACAGTGGAACACATCCACCATAGTAGTATACATCTACTGTCATACAATCTTCATAACAATCATTTGATATCAACCTGCACAGAAACAATGTTATGATATAAATTGAATCATCTAGGCCAATATTTCACTCACATATATAAGATATGAAAGAATATTTTCCTTCGGAGTAGAATAATGAGATATATGGACTATTCTTCTCAGGATAGGAAGAATAATTGTCCTGTCTTATGAACCTAGACCATTCCCCACCCTAGGCCATTCCTCCTACATTAATCAAAGTGCACCCTGGAGAGAATGTATAAACCCTAAGGAATGTTTGTCCATGATTACTAAGCCTAAACCATTCCCCACCCTCAGCCATTCCTCCTACACTAATCAAAGTGCACCCTGGAGAGAATGTATAAACCATAAGAAATGATTGTCTGGACCATTTCCTATGTTAACCACAAAAGGAAAAGATTGTCCTGTATCAACCTCTAAAATGGACCATTCCTCATGTTAACCACAATGAGAAATCGTTGTCTGGTGAGGCGGGCCAGTCTTCTTGAGTAACCCTCAAGAAGATAGATTTCCCTAGACCACTCCCCATGTTAACCACAATGGGAAGTTGATGTCTATGATACATCATCAATCTGTACCATTTCCCATGTTAACCACAATGGGAAATCGTTGTCCGTCAGAAATCTCAATCCACTTTCTGAACAAGAAAGCATCTGTCCAAGATGGACTATTTTTCAATCTTGAAAATGAATGTTCTCAATAATATTTTCAGTGCTCCCTCCCAACCTAGGAGTCATCTCTTCCTTTTCCAATAAGGAAGTTGTTTACACGAGCTCCAGCTTGAGTATGCAAACTTTTTCATCTTGGATAGAAGCTTTACCAAAATGTCTTCTTATCTACTCATCTATGGAGATATGTATTGGAGAACCACTTTCTCCTTTTTGGACTTCATCACAGATAATGTAATGCTTGATTTTAAATGTACTTTTGTCTGGAACACTGGTTTTCTCTGAAGGCTTCATGTAGCTTTGATCAATAGAATATATCATTGTTGGAAAAACTGGAACATATCCATGTGGCACTTCTTCTATCATCATGAGATCTGATCTACTGAGTAATCATCTTGATGTTATACAAAATCTTCACCACGCTTCTACTGTCTACTGGAGGTTCTCCACCAAGTTATCTTCTTCTATCTACATACAAGGGTCTCTCTCTGGTATGCCTCAAAGTCTTGAGATTGCTCTTCATACGCTCTTTATTCAATTTCTCTGGAGAACATTATTTCCATTCATCTGATGTAGAAATACAACTCATGGATGTTGCAAATGATATAATGACCTGTGTAGAGATATCTCTGGTGTACTGGAACAAGTAATCATTATAATCTTCTCCCTCCATCTAGGATAACCTTTAGTTCTAGATCTCGCAATGATTTCATTCATAAGTCTTTCATACATGGTTCTTCATCACAACTTTCAGTTCCTCTGCTTGATTTCTTTTAGTGAGTTCATATCAGGCTGGTAATCTTTTGATTTTTGATACAATGACTGGTTTTTCTGGTTTCTCTTTCTTTATTGGAATCTTCATGTTCTTCCTCATGTTTTTCTTTAGCTCTTGGGTCCATGGAGTTGATTCCATTCCCTAAAGATTCTATTTCTTTCTTTCATCACAAGATCACGGATGTGGATGGACAACCAGGGATACTTTAAAGCTTCTCTTCGAATAAGACTTCTTATGAGGTTGAAATGGATACGTATTGTCTTTCATGACTGCTATCATGGATATATACTTCATCATATTCTATGGATCATAGGATTAGCTCCCTCCTAATCCTTGATTTTTGTATGAGTGTATATAGTCATCTCCCCCCGTCTAACAGAGTCCACGCTTCCATCTGCATCCTTATCGTCTTCTGCAATATATAATTGGCTCTCTTGTCTAACAAAGTCCACACTTTCATCTTGTTTTCTTCTACAAAATGTCATAGGTCTTTTTCCAATTTCCTCTTGATTGTTGACTTCTTTCTGTCTTTGCTTCTTCTAAGTCTCTTCATGATTGATTCGTCTTATCTTGCAATAGCTTCCACATGATTTGTATTTCATCCTTTCATGTGTATTATTTAATGATATCCATTCTTATCTTGTTGTTCTTCCATAGGTATAGTTCTTCTTGGAACACATTATCTTCCAAGAGATAGATATACAAGATATGTACAGAGACGATGCAAACAAGATATGTATAAGAAATAAGAAGAGTTTTGTTGCCTTTAGAAGAAGAAGTCTCTTCCATCCTGATTAGTCTTCTTTGTAGGTTCTGTTTCTTCGACAATTGATGTTTCATGTTTCTCCTTCCTTTTCTTTAGCTTGGGACAATGATTCTTGTAGTGACCATACTTTCGACAGTTGAAGCATTGTATTTCTGAAATGTCTTTCTCTTGATTTGGCTTCCTC
>JZKD02S1742651.1:26005-38534 GCA_000966675.3 Picea glauca
ACCAAGCCATAAACTCCCAAGAGGGCATCCAACATATTTACAATGAAAACCCTCAACTTGATTCATAAATTCAACACTACGCATATGAGAACCATACCTTTTTTTTTATTGTAGCATCCGGTTGCCATGAATCCACTGGGAAAATTTCTTCTGCGATTTTTCTTACGCACTTTTTCTGCTATGGTTTTTCTGTCGTACTTTTCCTACTGCGATTTTTTTGCCGCACTTTTCTTGCTGCACTTTTTCTTCCGCACTTTTTCTGCCGCAGTTTCCTGCACACTTTTTCTGCTGCAATTTTTTTTCCACACTTTTTCTGCCGCACTTTTTCTGCTGCACTTTTCCTGCCGCACTTTTTCTGCTGCAATTTTTCTATATCAATAATACCTACCCAAACAACCTTTCACAAAAATAGATATTCAATGGTATTCAAGTGTGTTTTCAATGAGAGACCCTTGCCTCTTATTTATACTTTTATGTAGCCTGTTCAAGGGGTTACCTTCTAACCATCTTAACCCACTTTTCTTATTTTAGAGTTAACTCACTTATAACCACTTGTCCACTTAACTTAACCAATTTTCATAATTAGTAAGTTCTCCATTAACTTTATTATTTAAATAATTTCTTTTGCATCCTCTTTGACTTATAGTACACTCATCACTTCACTTTATTATTTAAATAATTTATTCTTTGCAAACACTTTGACTACTTTGACCTTTTGGGGTTTCTAGATGACTCATGAGGGTTCTCCAACTTCACATGGCCATAAATCTCTAACCGTGAGGAGTTATGTGACATTCCACATACCATCAGAAATGGAATGACATGTACTATCCATTTAGAATATTTTTACCTGCAAATATATCAAACCTCATGCAATTATCCATCAAACAAACTTGGGTCCATTACCTAAACCTTTGTGCTACTTGAATTCGCTACCAGACTTTCTTTAAGGGTTGACATCAATGAAAACCAACCCAATTAATCAAAAATATCCCCCTTTGGCATTGATGGCAACATTCTAATGTAATATTGAAGTCATGTCATGCAATATTGAAGTCATATCACTCATACTCTTCATGTGACCATCACTCCCCTTGGAACCATGCGTCTGTGCTCTGCATCTAATAAATCTCTCCCTCTTTTTCATCAATGGAAAAGGTATATTTCCATATGGGGATGCTCCCCCTAACTGAACTGTCCTTGGGGATACTCCCCTTGACTGAACTCTTCCTTAAACTGATCTCTCGACCTGAACCATCCTCTTTATGGTGCTTCCTCATGTAAATCTAAGACATATACGATAAGAATTCAAATGCATTCATTTTGGAGTAGAAATTACTCCGAGTCTCTGGCGAAGATATTCAAAGGCTTCCCTTGGAAGCGGTTTTGTAAAGATGTCTTCCACTTGCTCTTTTGTGCCCACATATTCAACTATGATGTTCTTCTTGACAACCTATTCCCATAGAAAGTTATACTTGATTGGAATGTGCTTCATCTTGGAGTGCATCACCGGGTACTTTAAGATACTGAAGGCATTTGTATTATCATAATAGATTGGAATGTGCTCATCATACTCAACCTGTATATCTGTCAAAGTTTGTTTCATCCATAGAACCTGTGTACAACATGTTGTTGCTGCAATAGATTCTGCTTCGATTGTAGATAAGTATATTGATGATTGTTTCTTGTTTATCCATGATACTAAACACTCACCCAAGTAGAATGGTGCTCCATTGGTGCTTCATCGGTCATCAATGCAACCTTCCCAATCTGCATCTATGTAGGCAATAAGTGATAGATCCTTTCCTTTTGGATACCATAATCCAAATTCTTTCGTTCCTTTGAGATATCTGAAAATCCTCTTCACTTCTACGACATGTGATTCCTTTGGTGTTTCTTGAAATTGTGCCACCTATCCAACTGCCTACATTACATCTAGTCTAGATGTTGTCACATATAGTAAGCTACCAATCATTAACTTGTATTGCCTCTAGTATGTAGACTTTGAATCATCATTTTTTCTCATCTTGCAACTGATTTGCATAGGAGTGGTCACTGGTTTGCAATCTTCCATTCCAAACCTCTTTAGCATTTCTATGATATACTGAGTTTGAAAAATACAAATTCCTTGGTTGCTTTGACGTATTTGAAGACCCAGAAAGAAGGATAATTCTCCAAGTAATGACATTTCAAATTCATTATGCATATCCTTTGCAAATTTCTATCTTAACCTGTCAATATTGCTTCCAAAAATAATATCATCAACATAAACTTCAATTAATAAAATACTATCTTGAGTTACCTTAATGTAGAGGTTGTTGTCTGCACTTCATTTTCTAAACCATGTTAGTTGTAGATATTTATTCAGTCTAGAGTACCATGCTCTAGGAGCCTGTTTTAGACAATACAAGGTCTTCTTCAATTTGCACACATAATATGCATTCTATGACAATTGAAATCCTTCTGGTTGCTCAATGTAGACTTCTTCTTCAAGTTCCCCATTCATAAAAGTTGATTTCACGTCCATCTGATACACTTTAATATTCTTGGAGCATGCATAAGCTAAAATAAATCGGATTGCTTCCATTCTGGCAACTAGGAAAAATGTCTCTTCAAATTCAATTCCTTCAACCTGTGTGTTTCCTTTACATACCAATATAGATTTGTTCCTTGTAACCCATCCATCTTCATTCAATTTATTTCTGAATACCCACTTTGTGCCAATCACATGAACTTATTCTTTGGTCTTGGAACCAATTCTCAAGTGTCATTCTTCTCTATTTGATCCAATTCTTCATCCATGCCCTTATTCCAAAATTCATCCTTGTTGGCCTCTTCAAAATTGTTTGTTTCAATTGTAGATGAGAGTGCTAGGTGCATTTTTTTTGGTGAACGGATTCTTCTTCTAGTCTCAACTCCTGCATCTTTGTTTCTGATAATCTAATCCAAAGGATGATTCTTCTATACTTGTTTGCTAGGTGTCTTTGGAGGCACTTGTTGAGATTTCTCTTCTACTTCTATCTGATCCTCTTCATATTCCCCCTCTACTTCTTCTTCCTCTTCTACTTCTTCTTCATAAAGTTGTTCCATTGATTCATTTTCTTTATCCTTTAATTCTAATTCACCTATTTCATCAATTGTTACATTGATGCTTTCCACAACTTTCTTCAACCTAAGATTGTAACACTTGTATGCTTTCCTTGTACTTGAGTAACCAAAAAGTACTCAATTTTCCACACGAGAGTCAAACTTTCTCATTCTTCCATCTTCTCTTTTGATGTAGCATTTGCATCCAAATACTTTGAAGTGCTTCACATTTGTTGGTCTTCCTTTCCATAGCTCGTAGGAAGTTTTGTTAGTGTTGTTTCTAAGAATTACTTTATTTTGAATGTGAATCATTGTATTCACTGCATATGTCCAAAAGATATCTGTCAATTTGGAATCCATTAGCATTGTTCGACCCATTTCTTGTATTGTCTTGTTCTTTCTTTCAACAACTCCATTCTATTGAGGTGTCCTAGCAACAGAGAATTGTCTTTTTATTCCATGCCTGCTGCAGTAGTCCATAAATTCCTTTGAAATGAACTCTCCTCCATTATCAGATCTCAAGCATTTGATTTTTGAATTCATTTCATTTTCAACCATTTCCTTGTAGAACTTGAAGTTTTCAAAAGCTTCTGACTTATTCCTGAGAAAGAAAACTGCAGTCATTCTTGTATAATCATCAACTAATAAAATAAAGTATTTCTTACCTTTTAAAAACTTTGTTGTAGTTGGTCCAACTGGATCAGTATGCACAATTTCCAATGGTCTTGTCGTTGAATATTCCTTTGATTTAAACCTAGTCTTTGTTTACTTTCCTTGTTGACAATGCTTGCATAAAGTGTTGGTTGGTTTCGTGATCTGGGGAATTTCTCTAATTGCTTCATTTTTGTTGACTTTAACAAGGTTATCAAAGTGTATCTGACCCATTCAGTTGTGCCATAGCCAATTTTAATCTTCCTTTCCTAGAAAACACTTTTCATTTCCAAATTCACTTAATACATATATGTTGCTTGAAGTTATTGCAACTGTTGCAATCAAATTTCCTGAACCTTCTTTTCTTATCTCTCACTTTTGTGAATGAAAGTAACTTTATGACCTTAGTCACACATTTGACTCACACTTAGAAGATTGTGTTTCATATCTTCTACTAGTAGAACATTTTTTGCCTTGGTATTCTTGTTTCCAATTCTGATTGTTCATTTTCAAATGATTTTAGCTTAATCAACATTTCCGAAGGAGACTGGTCCATTTATTTCCTTTATTAATGTAAGAAACTTGTCTTTATCACCTGTCATTTGTTTTGAACAACCACTGTCAACATATAGACCATGTTTCTTCTGCTTAGATTATAGAGAGAGTGTGCATTCTTCATTTATATATTGATTATGCTTTCTTATCCATGTTCTCTTATGAGGTTCCCACCTGTGACTATTGTTTTTCTGTTGTGATTCTCTAGGAGGAACTGTCATTCTGCAATGTTTGGCCATACGTCCAAATTTTTTACACTTGTAGCATTCTACTTCAGTGCTCAATGATTCAAACTTGTTGTAACTTCTTATTTGTGTTTCACTAGGCCTTCTTGGATAACCTTTTTGTGTATGAATTTCAAAGTTGTTTATGTTCTTGCTATTAGCTCTGCAATTCATAGCTTTATGTCCAAAATTATTGCATGCATAACATAAACCAAAAAAAATATTTTGACACCTCGGAGTTGAATATCTTTTGAAAGGAGTTTCTCTTCTGAATACTTCTTCTTCCTGAGGCTTATCTATCGATCGTTGATTATGAAATATGAATCTTCTCGGCGAAGGAGTTTCCTTGTAATCTTACTTGTAGGTCTTCCTATCACCTTTGATTGTTTCTACATAAATTTTTGGAAATGTTTCTTGTTTTGTTGTTTTCGAGCTTGATCCCTTTTCTATCTAATTGTATCCAAGTTCGGTCTTTCCATGATAAGGATTTTGACTATTGATAATGTCATCCAAAACTTTTGAGTTTTTCTACATATTTTTCTTTTGAAGATTCTTTCTTAATGTGACAATCTTTGCTTCCAAATTTTCAATGATCATGTCTCTTTCTTCTAGACGTTCTTTGAGTGATTCTTCAATTATTTTATCTTCTTCTATTTGAACCTTCAAATTTGTGATCATTTGTTCTAGTTCGTGAGTGTCTTCTTTCTTGTCTAGTTATGCATGTACCTTCTTATTTTTCTTCTTTTCTCTTCTTATAACTTCTATAACAGTCAACAATTCTTCTCGATAGTCAACTTATGCCTCTTCATATTCTTCTTCGGTGTCTTCTTTATCAGAGTCTTATACTACCATGAATAAAACTCTTTGATTCTCACTGTCACTGACTTTATCTTCATCTCATGAGGAGATGTCTTCTTTGGTGCAGAAGATTTTCTTGAAATCTTTATTTATGGTTCTTTTGCCTTTATATGTTTTTTTATATTTGAGTAATATTTATCATTCCTCTTATTTTTCTTATGAGGACATTTGTCAGAAAAATTACCAATACCATCACAATTAAAACAAATCAATGGAAGCTTACCTTTATATCTGTCGTTGGTTCCCTTATTCAATCTTCTAACAAAGTTGGCCACTTCTTCATCATCTTTCGAGATTTCACTGTTGCTTCTATGTTCTTTTTCCTTTTGCTTTCCCTTTTGTGTTGACCTTTTGGATGCTTTGAAAGTTGCTTCTTTTATATCTGGATTTTCTTGTTTAGTTCTCATTTCATATGCTGTGAAGATTCCATGTAGTTCCTCCATGGACCTACAAAGTCTATTTCTCACTTATCAAACATTTACAAAGTTACTTGAGGTCTCACTAGCATCTCATCCCTCCTATATGGCTTTCCAACTCTCTAATAGAAATCATAATGTTGGCAATACTCCTTTGAATCCTTGTGAACTGTTGGCCACCGTAATCCTACATGGAGTACCTTCTGCGTAGTTTATTTTCCTGCATAGTGTCCTCCAAAAATCCCTTCATGTGCTTCTATTGAAATGATAGGCCTTTCATGCTCCATAACACATCTCCTCAAATTTTTGTCTGCACCAAGTTTGTACAAGTGACCTGTAATCAATTGGTAATCTACATCTCTCACCACCATATTTTTCTTCTGCGCAGTATTAAATTCCTTTGGTAAAAATCATGTACTCAAAAACTCAATAATGTCAGAAAAATACTCATCAACTATCTGTACTGAAAATAATCTTGCATATGGAAATTTGTCTTCCAAGTTACAGGATTCTTCCCTATTAGTTATCCTAGACAAATGATCTATCCCTGCATTCAATCTTCCAGAATTTACCACAACTTCAAAATCAAAATCCTGAAACAAAATTATCCATCTGTAGATTCTTCCCCCCAACGCTAGATTATTGACTAAATATCTAAGAGAAGAATGATCTGTAAACATCTTGAAATTTTTTCCTAACAAATAATGTCTGAATTTCTACAAAGCATATACCATGGCCAATCCTTCTCTTAATATATTATTGTAGTTTTGTTATGAATCGTATAATTTTCTGCTTGCGAACGAAAATGGGTGATCTATATCAACTTCTCTTGGTTGTGTCAATACTTCTCCTAGCATTATTGCAGATGAATACACATGCACATGAAATAATTTTTCCCAGTCTTGAAACACTAAAATTGGCGCAGTAACCATCTTCTCCTTCAAAATATCCAAAATATGTTGGCATTATTCATTCCACGGATACTTATTTTCTTTCTTCAACAACTTCTCCATCGGTGCAGTAATATGTGCATATCCCCTTATAAACTTCATGTAATACCATGTATGAACAAGTGTACTCTTCAACTGGCACACTAACTTTGGTAGTGGTAAATTCACTATGACATCAATTTTAGCAGGATCAACCAGTAGACCTTTTTTACACACTACATTCCCTAACAAAATACCAAAAGACGTATCGAAAATGAATTTCTTAATATTCAATGAAATATGACATTGTCTACACATGTCTAAAATCAACCTTAACACTTCCACATGATCCTTCAATAAACTAAACACTATACAATCATCTAAATGAAGATCTAAAAACTTATGAATAAATTCCTTAAAGGCAACCACTACTACCCTTGAAAAAATTGCAGGTGCATTCTTCAATCCAAATGGAATTAATGTATATTGAAATGATCCCCATTCTGTAGAAAATGTGGTATTATGTCTATCTTCGGGTGTTATCCTTATCTGATGATATCCTGAAAACCCATATGTAAATGAATAATCTTCTTGACCTCCTACATTCTCCAAAACTTCATCTGTAAATGGGGTAGGAAAAGGATCATGTAGTCAAGAATCATTCAATTTTCTCAAATGTACAAAGCTCTGATACCAAATGTAAATTTTAACCTTGTACAATATTTTGCTGCAAACAGATTTTCAATAAAAGAACAGAAAAGATACAATGGAAAATACATGCATAAGACATGTATTTTTCCCCTGGAAACGCAGACCAGGAAAACCAACATATTCTATATTCATTCATAGTGATACATTTTTTACAATACAATATACATATTGGAGCCAACTCCATCCAAAACCCTAACCCAATGACTTGGATTATTCAACAACCATAATTCCTTAACCAGAAATATAAAACCAATGACAAAAACCATGTTCTGAAAAATCACCCAACAATGGACATGAAAATCGAGGCAACACAAAAAGAGAGGCAAAAATGCGACACATTTCCCAAGGAAAAAAATAATTTCTCGGGGGTGTTTCCCGCGAACCCTGCACGCATGGCACAATGTAGAAAACACTATATATAGTGGTGCAAAGAATATAACAAATACCCAATACAAATTCATCGTGGGGAAGTGCATCCAAGATTCCTACCAGGGGTCGAACCACCAACCCATGTACACAATCTTCACTTGAACTCACCTCAAGTCATGAACTCATCATGCACCTGGTTGGTTCATCCTTCATCAACTCCCCCACCCTGCTCTCTAAACTCTTAATCTTTGACCAATGTTCAAACCATGTGTCCCGTCACTCTGTTGTGTGATCTATCTTGTCCATTCGTGTGACTCCATTGAACAACTTGTCTCACTATATTGTGCAACGTGTGACTTGTCCCCATTGTGACTTTTCTGCATTCAACTTTTTCAACTGATCATTTCATCTAATCCACACCATCGTGTGATCATCCAACTCATAATTTTCATGGCCTTTGGTGAATCTTGGTTTCTATATACACATTCAACTCTCCATGAAAACTTCACAACCTAAACTCATGCCCTTCCATTATGTGTTTTTCTCCACCTAGATGGCCTCAATCCTCAAGTCACGATGGACAATTGGCCTGCTCCTTATTCCAACCATGACTTTCCTTCTGCAACATTTCCTCATGCACACCTTTTTCCAAGGATTTAGCTTATTCTAACCTTGGATTGAATACCCCTAGAATATGCTCACCATGTAGCCACTTCTTCTTCCAATGTGCCTCATGGGTTGTGGATGAAACTTTTGCATACTCAAAGTCTTCGACCTATGATGTGCACCAATTGGAATGATTGTCACCTCGACTTCCTTCTATGAAAAAGTGTAGGGTTGTACTTGTTGTGGTCTACTACATGAAAATTGTAGTTGTTCCATTATGACAAAAAATATTCGTATGAAAAGTTTATTCATCCTAAGTTCACCACCAACCCACCAGGACTCGCAACCAGTTTCTTTACCAAACCATTCAATCCCATAACTCCAACTCCATGTGGCCATGTCTTAGTGTTGTGACATAGTGCTGCAAAATTATTTTGCGAAACTGTTGTCATGAAACCCTCTTCACAATCAACATTGTAATGAAGTTGTTGATGACCAGATATCATGCCAAGTGACCTTCTTCACTTGATGATTGTTTACATGCTCCTCAAACCAACCAAGTTTGTTTAGAGAATGTCTCTTCAATAGGTCAATACACCTTATGAAACCAATCACCAATGTTTCACCCAAATTTTCCTCTCAATGCACCTCAACACCATTGTCATCACTACAATAGTAGTGAGGAGATCACCAAATGTTCATTGAACCTTATTCAAAGTTTGTGATGAACATGCTATAATACCAACTATAACCAAGATAGTGGTGAAGATCTCACCAAATTGTCTTTTAAGTTAGTTGTAATATCAATTGTCACAACCAAACATGATGTCTGCCTAGATATTATGATCGTACGCCTCTTGAGGGAGTGCAACACCATGATGGTTCTCGCTTGGCTACTAGGAAACATAAACGAAAGATCGCCCAGACTGCCTCTTCACCTAAATCATACCCATACTTTGTTTTAGGCTATGGGCGAGTCGCACTCCTACTCCATGAAACTCACTTGTATACTTAGACAAATTGTTATCAACTTAAAACTTAATCATTTAAGAATAAATCCATGAATATGGGAAACAAAGAGAACACTTGTGAAACAAACAAGAGACACACAAATATAGTGCGGTCAGCACAAGACGTTCCTAGTACCCGACTAAGTATTATTATTAAAAAATAGTTACAATATGAGCACTATTGGATCGATTTACAACTTTAGTAGAGTCACACGACTCACCTCACCTCACCAAGCCACTCATACACAAGTTCACCCCACTAAGGATCGTCCATCACAACTTTCGCAACCTATGTTGTGTGTCTTAGAAGTGTTCCCACCACAGACTCACCATCTCTTCTCTATCACAAGACTTTACCAAGATAACACAAACTTTGGTTCTACCTCATGGCATGCCTCACCTAGACCTGCAACAAGACTTCCTATTCGCCCTTGCCTCATAACTCTTCCTTAATCACTTGACTCTTTTCCTCTATGCATCCTTGTTCATTGCCTTCCTTGGTAGTGTTCTTTTGTGTTATTCTATGGAATCCAAACATCAACTTTGAGTCCTTTAGGTGTGTCATGCCCCTTTGTGGACCAAGTCACCCAAACAAATGGACAAGGAATGATGCACCCACATGAACGCATGCACTCATGAACCTATGTGTCCTTTTGCGACCGATGTGCCCCAACCTTGGGAGCGCTCCACCAACCTCTTTGGCACGCCCTTGCCTTATGCACTCCTTACCGATTTGACTCGTCCTCTAACCCAATGTGCTCCTTCTCTTGGTGGATTTCACCCCATGCTTTTCCTCATGCATGGGCAAGCCCCTTGGCATGTTCACATGCCTAAGAGACCCACTTTCTCAACTAGTGCGACTCTTGGGTTCGAGAGCAACCCAAAATTTTGTCTCCTTAAAGACTTGGGCGAGGTGTATGTGCCCTTCTAGCAGAGGGCCTTACACATCCCAATATGAGAGAGATGTGTCATTCCTTCAGTGCTTAACATGATATTTAATATGTGTGTGTGTGTGTGTGTGTGTGTGTGGATCTCTCTCTATATATATAGAGAGAGAGATCCATCTTAACTTTTGTAGTGTCTTTTCAAGTGAAAACTTTTTTTTAAATTGAAAAAATTTGAGGAAATATTTGGACCTCTAAAAATTTGATCCCTCTCTACTTATAATAGATAAATTTAAGTTAATTTAATATTCAATGTAGATTACTTGAAATTCTCTACAAATCATCAATGTTTGATTGATGATGAAGAAGTGTTTGTCACACTATTTCTTAATAAATTTATTGTTAAAATTGACACATAAATTTAAAAAAAAAACAATAGAGAGAAAAAAAAATTCAACCCTAAAACAATGATTTAATGGTGATAAACAATTGTTTGTCTCACCAACAAAATACTTTTCCAATACAAAGAACAATAAACTCTAAATCCTTATCAAAACTCTAAATCCTTATCAAATTAGATTAAAAGAGAAAATGACCCAAAAACAATGAAAAGTATGTATTTTAGAGCAAATCAAGAAAACATATTCCGAAATTGAAATAACAATGAATGGATACCAACAATTCCTCTATGAAAAAGTTGGAATCGTGGCGAATATCGGAGTCCATGAATTCAGCGCCAATTGGCATCACTCTAAGAAAAAGTTTAAATAACATAACAAAAGTGACATGATACATTGCAGTAAAGCACACTATCTAAGCCAAAGAAAAAAAAAAGAGGAATGGTTAACTTAACCATACAGGCCACGGTTCCTAACCTAGTGTGTATAAAAAAAATTAAAATATACAGATATTTCACCCCGCGTGATAACACATATTTCACCACTCGCACATTCCATCACATGAATAATGGGATTTGATATTTCATTTATAAAATTGCATTCGATCATTGTGAATAGTGGACACTAGCATGATTGGTTATTATTTAGAATTGTGTTGCATAAATTATTTATTGAAATATTATAAATATGAAAGTGAAATAAAGGAGGTTGACATACAATTACTAGTTTCTGGAACAAATGGTTTTCGGGAAGGATAGTGAGACGGATGAACCCTATGAGATTGAAATAAGGGAGGTTGACACACAATTACTAGTTTCTAGAACAAATGGTTTAGGGAAGGATGGTGAGAAGGAGGGACCCTCGTTCAATGCATCCAGATACCGGGAATCGGGATGAGGTGGAAAGTGGCCTGGTGGGCAGCCACCGCCATCCCTTTATTTTCTTTCAGTTTCCACCCTCTTCAGATACTGCTACATCTCGATCTCTTTACACCATATCAGTAACTCCTAACAAAGGCGGTGCAAGATGGATGGGGAAGAAGAAGACAACGACAAGACTGGCAAATGATTCCCCTCTGCCTCGGCTCGCTCTCTCTCTCGATGGGCAGCATCCAGTAATGAAAACTATTGACGTAAAGCACTATAACTCGCCACAGCAATCAACATGAAAAACAGCCATTATTGAGTCGGTCTCACGCCTATCTGTATGTTTCTATAGATTTTTCAACCTAATTAGCTACAGCTATAAGTTGCCAGATACCATCGTTTATTGTTGTTCAAATATCTGACACCCATCATCCTTCTCAGTTCTTTGTTCTCTTGATCATATGCTCTCCGGTCGTGACCAGGGGAACCGAATCATCCCCCTCCCCGCCTCAGCATAGGGTCCTGAGCATTCTGTAGGGCATTTTTGAAATTACTGCAAGGAAATCATCGATTGTGATGCAGTATAACATTTTTTTCAGACCACTGACCTTAGATCCAGTACAGATCGACGCCATTACTTGATCGCTTCCTCCACAGATTCAGAGACTCGACCGAAACTCACAATTAAAGAACGCTGCCCGAGAAGAAATAATCATGATAGCACCAGTCTTAACGTTGGATGGGAGATAATTATAAGACATGGGAAGAAGCATAACTTGATTACTTTCACCCCATAGTTGTTTCGACCTCTCTCTCTCTGTTCGACAGGAGGCTGTTCATGGTATCATGGCAGACTTCAAACCTAAGTCGAATATTCTAAAAAGAGTTTCACCCAGGGGAATTAAGTGCATCTGGTCCGATTTAGCCACAGAATATAGCTGTATACAGGTATGGTAGATTTCTTC
>JZKD02S1742651.1:38544-55209 GCA_000966675.3 Picea glauca
TCCAAGCAATCTTCTAACTTGTCAATGTATATGCCAAAATGGGTAGGGGACAAGGGACAACCTTACTTGACTCCAATATTGAAACTAATATATTATGACCAACCCTAAGTGTTATTAAACTTTGAAATAATTTTCTCATACAACCTTATTGAAGAATCCCTCAACTCGAAAGAAACTTTTATCTCTTCCAACCTATTCCAAATGTTTTTCTTGGGAACCATTTCAGAAGATTTTCTAAATTCAACAAAACAACAAAAAATATTGGTTTTAGTATTGCGTAAATCCTCTGCAATGATCCTAAAGTTAACAATATGGTCCATAGTTGAATGATATCTCCTAAACCCATCCTATCCTTTAGCTCTTTTAATGTTTCTTTCTAGCCAAAGGCTAATCTTCTTCTCCAAAATAATTTCATAAAGCTTGGCTAAAATTGGGCTAATCATAATGGTCCTATAATTAGAGGGAATGTTTCTATACCCATTTTTTAAAATAGGAACAAGAAGGATTTTCATCCAGGATTTAGGGAATCCCTGCTTGATTGCTAAATTGGAGAGATTTTATATGTGAGGGATGAGGATAGGCCCTCCAATTTTAAAAAATTCAGCTTGGTAGCCTTCAATGTCCTTACCTTTTTTATTAGCAGGTCGCTTAACCAAAAACTCTATGTCATCCAAAGAAAAAATTCCATCCTTTGTAGGGACAATAGGAATGGTGTCCATGGCATTATGAAACTCGTAAATAATTTTAAGGTAGGAATTATAGTCCATTGAAGGAATCATATTATTTTTGTTAGTATTGCGTACTAGAATTTTCATCTAGAACTTCTTAGAACCCATCGTAGATAGTTGTAAAAGTTTATTTTGTCATTTATTGATATAGTATTTTTTTTCCTTTTAATTAGGGACTTGTATGTACTAATCTTATTGATTTTTAGGGACTCATTAGAAACATACCTAATGGATTTCCTAGAAATTTTACATTCTTTATCATACTAAGGGTTGGTATCTCTATTATTTTTTTTACAAGGCACCTTGAAAGAGAACTTGTTAATAGAAGTGGAAAGGGTAGTTGTAAAATTATGATAGACGTCTTCAATGTTGTCCTTATAAGTTAGGCGATGTAATTCACTATTTAAATCCTTTAAGAAAAGGTCAACTTTATTTTTTTCAAAGCACAATTTCCTTTGATTATCAGAATTTTCTTCAATGGTGCTCTTGTGCATGGAAAAATTTAGATTTAAGATTAAATGTCTATGATCGGAGTCGGGTTCATGGTCATTTAAAAGATAAAAAGTTATTATTTGGTTGTAAACGGAGATATAAGATATCACATAATATACGACACTACTACCTAGCCCATGAATACATGTCATCTAGTTGGAGTTTGGCCATTTCATTACTCCATTACAAATTATTAGGTGTTGAGAGTTGGAGAGCTTAACCATCTCAGTACCAAACAAATTCTCAATTAGGTCTTCATAGCTTCTTTTGTAGCTATTAGATAAAACAAGGTCCTCATCGAACCATAAAGGATTATGGTTGGAATAATTTCTTAAAAGAGTAGCTTGGTTAGTTGTAGTACTAACATTAAAGTATCATAGCAGGAATATATTACCTTCCTTTTTCAAACTATAAATATCTTGTTCTAAATTATTATAGGGACAATTGTTATCTAGATTGTTTTTCTTATAAAAAAATAAAATTAATAGCTAGAAAATAACAAATTGCTATAAACATATTCTTAGCATTGGTGTCTAAAATTTCTATCCAAATGTACTCAGTGAGAGGATCTATCTTATGAAGTTGAATGTGAGGATAAATTCTCTTTTTAATATAACAAGCTATGCCTCTTATCCCTCTACGGTGGGAATTTTTGTTCCATTTCGAACACAAGACAAATCCTTCTATGTTAGGTACCTTAGATTGTTCATGCTCCCAAGTTTCAACAAGAAAAAATATATCAGTGCCATTCGGGATCCAACTTATCATAGGACCTTTGCACCATGGAAATCCACGAAAGTTCCAAAACATGATCCCGAGTGTCCCAAATTCCTATTTATTATTATCCTTCTAGTCTCTATCCCTAACAATAGCTTTTCAATTTATAATTATTTCTCATTTTCCTTATTTCCTATATTTATCGAGGAGGATATCAGTGTCCATCCACCTATTCCAACTCGCTCAAAATATTTCTTTGGAAATTTACTATTTTTAGGATTTTTTCGGTTCCCAAACTTTCGGGGCCATTCTGAGGTCCTAAACAATGTTTTTTTATTATAAAACATATTATATATATACATGAAGGATATTATTGAGCTTCAAAAATGAATCTCATCATCCATACCTTTCCAACGATCTATCATGTGCCCTAAAGGGAAATTGTATGCAAAAGTTATGACCCCGAGAAGTTGATGTACTAACTTACCCCAACGGGGCCCACATGACTTTTGGCACTTCATATCCTAGGGTTAGGTCTTTGGATGTATAGGGTTTTAGAATTCATATTTATTGTAAAAATTCCTTTAGAGCCTCATTGTACTCATCTTCTTGCATATGAGCATAGCCGTCACATCTCTTAGATCAGAGATAAGCTGACACCATTCTAGCAAGCTTGTTTCAGTCTGCATTTTACAGTTTCAGCATATTTCTTATTTAATAGAAGTCCAGTTTTACTGTATCGCTATTTTAATTCATTATGTCTCTATTTTAATATTATAAATTTTTGTTTTTCATGTTGTTCTTCTCATAAATATGGATCAGTGGTATCAGAGCGGTTTCCTCTTTGTAGTTTTTTAGTGCACGTCCCTGACAAGGTCAGGGTATAGAGAGTTGGCTCTCGATCTTGTTTCTATTGAGGAAAAATTCTCTTGCAATCCAAAGAAACCTTCCATGGATGGTGAAAATAAAGATGACGGTATGGGAGATCCTTTCAAAATATTGCTCGAGGAAGCCCTTAAGCGACATAGGAATGAGATGATGGAAAACTTTGCACAAATCCTTCAACGAATTTCGAAAAGAAATGCATATACCTTAAGAAGAGGTGTCTCCCCCTTCAAGGTACAAATCAACTTTGATATTCCTATATTTGAAGGTCATATAGACGTAGATGTTGTATAAAAATGGTTGAATCTGCTAGAAGGGTATTTTTTTGTCCATAACTTTTCAAATAGAGAAAAGATTAATTCTGCGCTCCTCAAATACGTTCCCCATGTCAAATATTGGTGGGAAACTTTTTGTGAGTAAAATGAAATGGAGGAACCATCATTATTTACAATCTCACTTACCTAGGAATCCTTTAGGGATGTTATTAAGGAATAATAGTACCTTGTTGGAAGCTATGATGACCTGTATACAAAATGGACCACAGTGTGGAAATAAAGGGACCAAGCAGTGCCAAAGTTCACAAATATCTTCCATATGTTGCGCACCAAGATGGTTATCAAATATTCTAAGCGACATCTAGTGCTAAAGTATCGCAATTTTCTTCATAGATACATCCAGGAAGAAATGCATTTTTTGGAAATCTCATCCTTAGGCACGGCCTATCGATATGTCATCAAAATCAAGCAGAATCTTAAACAAAAGATGTGAAATTTTGGGTCTGGGAACCCCTTGAGGCCGAAGAAGAGAAAGGGTAGCACCAACCCATAGAACAAAGGACTGAGAAAATATGGACAGCCTCAAAACAACCAGTCTACGCCATAAGAAAATAGGGACAAATGAAAGACGAATAAAGATATGGGGAAGTGGTGCGACTTCCATAAGAGCCCCTGGAATAACAGTGTTGATTTTCGGTCAAATAAGTCATTGGTGGAATAGGTGAAATCCTATGAATTGGATGTGGGTTCCAACTTTCATTCAAAACTAGAAAAGGGGAGATGGATCATTGACATGGAACCCAATGCCATCATTTCTACCACCAAGATCCAGCCCAGTGAGCCTAAGGAGACAGAGGAAGGAGAGCACCTATTTCATTCATAGATGTGGGTGAAAGGAATTATGTTGCACTTCATCGTTGATAGTGGTAGCCAAAATAATCTCATCTCAATGGAGGTCGTCAAGTGGTTGGCCCTCCCAAAAACACCACACCCTCATCCCTACACCATCAGATGGATCTACTAAGGGAGTGATATTCACGTCATCCAATAGTGTCTCTTGTCGTATGACATCAAGCCATTCAAACATGATGTATTGTTTGATGTTTCTCCCCTTGAAGTTTGTGATGTTCTTTTAGGCCAACCTTATTTATGGAAACATCATGATGTATATGACTCTAGGCTTTACAGTGTTAGCATTACTTCGAACAGGAAATTGTATAGGATACTCAAGGTAGTCCCACCTAGTGCCATTTCCTTGATCTCTGCCAAGCAATGTAGGAAGGTCATCTCTCATATCGATAATTTTGTCTTCTTCATGATTCACTCTCAGAGTGAGCAAAATATTACAGCCACATCCATGGCCTTCACAGGTGACCTCTCCACGTAGTATAAGAAAGTGGATAAGGTCATGGAAGAATACAAAGACATCTTCTCCTCACCTATTGGGGCACCTCTACACTGTCAGTTCAAGAATTCCATTGATTTGACCCTCGGTGCACCGCTACCCAATGGACCAGTATATTGTCGCTCTTTATTATTAAATAAGGAGATCAAGTGTCATATTCAAGAACCGCTCCACAAGGGGCACACCTGACCCATCTCATCACCTTGTGGAAGCCCAATCGTTTTGGTTTAGAAGAAAGACTGGGCATGGTGACTATGCATGATTATCGGGCCCTAAATAAAATTACAATAAATAATTGCTACCTGATTCCATGAGTCGATGATCTCCTTGATCAACTCAAGGGAGAAAAATACCTCAGTAAGATTGATTTGAAGTTTGGCTACCATTGTTTCCCAATAGAGAAAATATATGTATGGAAGACTACCTTTAAGTCAAAAGATGGTATTTTTGAATGAAGGGTCATGCCCTTTCGTTTGAAAAATTCCCCAACAACTTTCATGAGGATGATGGAAAATATCTTGCATCCTTTCACCAATTATTTTGTAGTGGTTTATCTAGATGACATCCTCATCTATAACAAGACTTGGGCAAAACACTTGCAGCACATTCAGTAGGTTTTGCACACTTTGCGGCAACAAAATTTATATGCCAACTTGGAAAAATGCTCCTTCAGCATGGACAGAGTCCACTACCTAGGCTACATTTTTTTATGCCCACGGTGTGCATGTGGATCTAGCCAAGATCCAAGTCATTCGTGAGTATCCAGCCCCGACCACGTTCACTGAGCTTTGGAGCTTCTTATGCCTTGCCAATTTCTATCGCAGGTTCATGTTGGGATTCTCCCATATTGCATGGGCCCTTCGCCAAGTAACCAGGGGAGGTGGTAAATAAAACAAATTGTGGGGACTATCTTAATAGAAAGCGTTCATTGATATGAATCAACGTTTGTGCTTATCTCCAATGCTTTCATTAATTGACCTACAAAAACTCTTTGAAATCGAGACACATGCTTCAGACTATGTTGTGGGCACATTCCTCACTCAGCACGACCACCCTGTGGCCTATCATAGTCAGACATTACCATATGTCATCCATAACTACCCTAATTACGACAAAAAAATCTACTCCATTGTATAAGCTTGCCACCAGTGGAAGCATTACATTCTCGGGAAGGAGACACTCATCCACATTAATCATAAGTCGTTGTAGTTCATGCAAACATAAGGAAAATTGCAGAATGACCACCATCATAAGTGGTCCACATACTTTCATTAGTTCCACCTCAACATCAAGTATAAAATAGGAAGTACCAACCGATTTGTTGATTGCCTCAGCCGACCTCCAGTTGCAGCACTCACCACGGTGCTAGAGTTTTACGTCCACGAGACCTCCAGATGACCCCACCTCTATGAGATAGATCTTGGCTTCGCCAACACCTACTAGATTTTGGGTGAAAACATAGGTGTCACTAATTTCCATCTTTGGGATGGGTTGTTGTGCCATCTACCCATATATATGTTCCATCAAGCGAGCAAGATAAGCTAATTTGGGAAGCCTGCTACAGTCAGGTGGTAGGACACTTCAGCGTGGAAAATATAGTGGAAGTGTTGTAGTGACGGTTATACTGGTTGAAACTTCGACAGGATTTCAGCAAGTATATTTGGTCCTACACTACCTGTGTTATTTCCAAACCATTCACTAAGAAACAAGTCATGTACACCTCTCTTCCTACTTGTGACAGGCCCTAGGAATCCATCTCAATGGACTAGATGCCAGGCCTTCCATCCACCAAGCGGGTAAGTGAGTGTGTTTTTGTAGTTGTTGATCACTTTTCCAATATGGCGATTATGGTCTCCTACAAGAACATAATCACCGCAGAGGCCACTGCCAATCTCTTCTTTGAATGAGAGTGGGTACATTTTGGTATCCCTCAAACCATTATCTCAAATCGGGATAGTTGGTTCCCCAGCACATTCTAATCGAGCCTCAGGTCACTGCTAGACACCAAGCTCACCAAATCCAATTCCTTCCACCCCTAGACGAATGGCCAAACCGATGTTGTCAAAAGAATGATAGTGCACATCATGCACATGTACAATTACAATAACCCCTGCACATGGAATGATATTCTTCCATATGTTCAGAACAACTACAACAAATCCATACATAACTCAACCGGCCACAGCCCCTTTCAGGTGGGGTTGGGATTTCAACCATTGGGTCCCATGGATGTTGCACGAACCCTTGCGGCCACCCAGGAAGACTCACCTCATGCTATGAATGAAGCCAACAAAGACACTCCATTCATTCAGTGGATCCAGCACATCCACCAACAGGTTCAGGATATTTTACAGAATTTGAATTCCAGGCACAATCAACACCATGATCAACACCAAGTGCCACACAAGTTTCAAGTGGGAGACAAAGTTTGGTTACACTTGTAGAAATAACGCCTTACAGGGCCTCATCGAAAGCTTTGTCCACTCTGTTATGGACCTTACAACATCACCAATGTTGTGGGTGACAATTATTTTGAGCTTGACATTCCCCCCTTCCTTGGATTGCACCTAGTGTTCAATGTGGCCCTCCTTCGGCCATATTTTCCACCATTATTGGACACCTCGAAGATAGTAGAAAAATTGACACCAATAGAGCTCAACTCTGGATGCATGGAACAGGAATCCATTGATCATATCATGGACACACAGGTCAAGGTTACTTTCCATTAGAGGATCCAGCTTTATTGGGTTGTCAAAGCAGGGCATCTCCTGCGCCAATCCAAGTGGCTCAACCGAGACCAAATTCAACAAAAAATTTCCTCATATGATGGGGGAAATAAACACAATGGATACCATTACTTTCTAAGGGGGTAGGATTGGTCCAGGGGATATCAGTGGCCACCCACATATTCCAACTATATCAAAAAAAAAATCTGGTAATTTACTATTTTTAGTAGTTTTTCGATTCCCAAACTTTTGGGGCCATTTTGAGGGCCTAAACGACATTTTTTCACAATCAGGCACATCAATGAGATCTAAAGGCTTTGATTGAGCCCCAAAAATGAATCTCCTCATCTATACCTTTTCAACGAGCTATCGTGCGCCCTAAACGGAGATCGTATGCAAAAGTTAAGACGCCAAGAAGTTGGTGTACTCACTTACCCCAAAGGGGCCCACATGACTTTTGGCGCTTCATTTCCTAGGATTAGGTTTTTGGATTTCTAGGGTTTTGGAATTCATGTTTATTGTAAAAATTCCTTCATAACCTCATTTTACTCATCTTCTTGTGAATGAACATAGCCGTCACATCTCTTCTAAGAGATAAGTTGGCACCATTCTAGCAATCTTGTTTCAGTGTGCATTTTACAGTTTCAACATATTTTTTATTTAATAGAAGCCTAATTTTACTGTATTGTTGTTGTTATTCACTGTGTCTTTGTGTTAATATTATAAATCTGTGTTTTTCATTTCATCTTTCTCATAAATCTGGATCATGGATTCTTTTACCTTTTGAACTTCCTTCCCTAATTCAGCTTAGTCTTCATGAATGAGGTCTTCATTTATAAATATTCCTAACCCTTTTCAGCTCGGAGATTTACAGAATATGCTATATTTATGGTCCTTACAACTTACTTTGAAACATATTATTTTTCTTCGCCTCTTTTCTTCTATGAGGTAAGTTGTTTCAATTTGTGATTTATTTTTTAATTCTTCATTTACTATTTCTAGTGTATCCTCCTCCTGTTGTTCTTTTATACCAAAATTTACGAGGTTAAAGGATATTTTATTATGTTCATGGTCCAGCTCGATTAACTTATTCATTTCCTCTTTGATGGGGTTGATATACAATTTGTTTTCTAGATTACTAAGGGTCAAATTGTTGGTTAGTTTTTCTTCTATCTCTTTAATCCTATCTCTCAAGTTGTGATTTTCTTCAACGTATCCTTCTTGGGTTGATTGTTTTTTTTTTCCATTTCTTAAATCTTATCCTCCAGTGTCTGCAATTGACTCTTGAACTCTAATAATCTATCCTCTATTTGAGCTTGAATCGTATCTTTGGAGAGTCTAATTTTTTTTATCAAGCATTGCCTCTAGCTCTATTTGGAGTTTTACATCTCTTTCTTCACTCATTTTTTCTAATGGTTCTAACTCTATTTTGTGTTTGACATCTATTTATTCTCTCTTTTTTTCAAATGATTCCATATAACCGTAAAGGCTCTCTTGGGTTATTTTGGTGTTTCTCCCCATGAAAGGTCGAGTTTTTGGAATAGGTGGTGGAGTGCTCATATTGAAAAGAAAAGAAAATAAGTGACAATTGTTATTTGGATTGAATTTAAAAAAAGGAAAATATTTTTTTAATTGATATTAATTATTATCTCTAAAATCAACTTTTACTTATTAAAATTTTAAAAATTAAACGAATAAATAAATAAATTTTATTTATATTTAAATCTCTTTAATTTTCACACATTACTAAATTAAAAAATATATTTTAAATTAAACTTGAATCAAAGTAACAACTGACTCACCTGATTTACTAACACATGCCTAATTTCTCAGCGGGTTGAAGAATCTAGAACCGATTTACAAACACCTGTCGTGGTGCTCACCGGGTGGAAGAAGCAAAAACTAAAAATTATTCAAAACCGTAGAGAGTATTCCTGTCAAAAAGTTTAAAACCTCAAAGATTATTCCTATCACTAAGACTTCAAAACCCCAAATATTATTCTTGTCACCAAGAGTTCAAAAACCGCATAGAAGTATTATGGTTCACATCATCAAGAGTAACCTCAGACATTATTCCCATAAAAAAGGGTCCAAAACTACAGAGAGGTATTATTCCCATGAAAAATCGTAGAGATATAATGTTATAACAAAATATCTCTTTCAAAACCACAAAGAAGTATTTTTATTTTCAAAAAAGTTTAAAATATATATTTTTTATTTTCAATGTAGAATGATTTTATACTTAGGGGTGAAATAAGGTGGAGGAGGTCTACATAGGTGCAGAGTAGGTTTATGGAGGTCTATGGAGGTTGGACTATGGAGGTGTGTTAGTCTATAAGGGAGTGTAGAGTGATTTGGTGGAAGACGACAATGGAGGCGAATGTTTTGGAGGTCTATTGATGAACTATGGTTTTGGATGTTCATCAAATCCATTGTTTCAATGGATTTCTAGCTCCCTCCTTTTGGTGCAACATGGAATTGGAGATTAAAAGAGAAGAACAAGTTGTTGGTGGGATAACACAATGAAGTAGACTAAACCATAACCCTAGGATGGTGAAAGGAGAAGATTAGGATTTAATACAAAGAAGTTATGGCTATTGCTAAAAGAGATTTGGGAAAGATATTTTTCACAACCAAGCCTCTATTGAAGTTGTTGGGGTATTTTTTTCTTTGGTTCACTTCTATAGTGATTTGGATGGATGAGCATGACCAAATACTTCCCACTTAAGTGGTTGCACATTGTTGAAGCATATCTCTTGAAGTTGTTAGAATTGTTTCAACTACTTTTAACAACGAACCATCTCTCTTAGTACAAGGATGATCAATGGTTTTGGCATGTGTGTGAATATATTTTTTTGTGAAGATTTTTCAAATTATTGGAAAGGAATTAGATCAAAGTCACAAATTAATTGCAACACTTGAAGCTAGATGTCGGGGCGCCCTTGGAAACTAGAAAAAAAATAAATAACTCTTCACTTTTTGGATTGCGATCCAATATCTAACCCAATTCGTAGTCACTGTAGTGAGTTCAATCCCTATAAAAATATATTATTGATGGGGGGCTTGAAAAAAAAGGGTCATCTTAGGGATTCAGTAGTTTTTTATTTCTAGGTCCTTAAAACCTTATCATTAAGGCCATGGATCATGGTATAAAAACGATGGACTATGGGGAGGATAACTCATCCATTCCATCATCTATTTTATGGATGCATGATKATTTAGTTAAAATATGGATAGATACGTGAGCCTTTAAGGAGGATGAATCRTGTCAGTTGACGCCTCATATTCATGRAAATATAGCACAAGATGGMGAGACAAGGGCCAGGCCAGAAATTYCCCYAATCCWTGATAGAKATCATGATATCARATCACRTTACTATGACCATAAAAGAGATMAAACAAATACTAATGTACTRCAAGCGATGGATCCTTTGAGATCTACAATTTTAGGGATGGAACATAAGGTCGAGTTTAATGTCGTTAACTYTGTCCAAGTCGTAGAAGGGTTGAGACAGGTKTTATCAGGGATGGAGCTAATGTCAAGTCCTAATTGGTGCATMTGAGATTCAAAGTTATTCTAGGATTCTCTCAGACTTAGGAAAGGGGGGAAATGTATTAGATGCAGAAAGGATAGTGTGAAATTGGTGTTGGGACTATATGTTGGTATGTATAGGGTTGAAGGCTTGATGAACCAAGCCCTGGTGGGTTGGTTTATTAGAAAATTGGTAAAAGGAGACTCTCTAAAGATTTGGTTGGAAGTCGGTTGGCACAAAATTTTGGTATATACCCCTGAGTTCCACCTCTTGTTCAAAGGGTGGATATGTTTTGAATTCAAAAGAGAAAAGGACAGTACTATAATCCTTAAATAAGACTTGTTGTGAGGTCCTTTGAGTCTTTTCATACAACATTGGAATCTAGGGTTTGATCCCCATTGTGAACATATTTGGGTACTTCTTCCACGGCTTCCATTGGAATTATGGAATGACATTGTTTTACGAATGATCAGAGGTAATATTAGGCATTTCATTGCAGTTGAGAATAATATTTGGGACTCCTTTAACAAACAAGTGGAAAAGTGTTTGTCGAAGTTAATATTAGGGAAGGGTTGTTGGTATAAATTGAAATAGTTAGGGGGGACTCAGTGCTACTTAAATCATTGGAAAAGACTTATCAACTAAAAAGGAGGATTCCCATCAGGAGTATTCTTCAGTTGGATACTATAAAGTTAAGGACTCTTTTTCCTCAAATTCACAACCCTTTTCTATTTTTAATGAAGAACCCCGATCACCTAAAGGATATATTCAGAAGGGGAAGTCTCAAGTAGTTTTGGAACCTAGTGGTATTTCATTACTGGAAGATGGATAATTTTCAGTTTTTAATGTGGAGCAGGGTGCATCTCGTAAGTTATATGAAGGAGGGCCACATAATAAGGTTGATCATGTTCCAAATACCTTGCAAAATAATTATGTGTCTTCCTCATATATTTTTTACCCTAGGAAATATAACTTGGAAGATGAAGGAGGAGGGATCAAGGGTGGTTTAGGTTTGATGCACTCTAATATATATCCATTGGGGTTAAAATTATATATCTCAAAATAAAAATCAAAGGCCTCAAAGGAGGTAAAGGAAGGGAAAAAATTGACTATACAAGGGGAATTTAGAGCATAGAACCCCATGAAAGTTCCTCCATCATGATATTTTTGTCATTTAACATTACAGGGTTAGGGGGTTCCCTCAATAGGTTAGCCCTCAGAATATTACTTTTTGTGTATAGTATGGATGTGATTATGTTCTAAGATATTATGTGTGAGGGGGAAAAAGTGATTTATATTATTTCCTCTATCTTAAATGAGTGAAATTTATGTGTTATGGATGCACACGTATTCTATGGTGGTATAGTAACCAGATGGAATGATAATTTTGAGGCTACTAATTATGTTTGTCTTATTTATAGAATCATGGTTGAAGGAAGGGTCAAGGGTGTAGGCAAGAAGTTCAAAATTGTGAACTTATATGCTCCATATAATAATAGGTTACAATTCTAGAACAATTTAAAAGAACAACAAACCTTGAGTGGGGATAACATGATTGTAGGCGATAAATTTAACAAAACTTTGAATTAAAGAGAATATTGGGGTTAGATGGCTATACTAGATCCATTGGTGGAATTTTTCGCTCATGTATTTGAAGACTTAAGATTGGTGGATGTTGAACCAATTAAGGTAGTTCAAACTTGGTGAAATTCCATAAGAGGTTAGGCTAGTGTTTCAAAAATATTTGATTGTTTTCTTGTTTCCGAGAAGATTCTTGAGGAGATTTATAGATACAAATCATGGGTAGGTTTTGGAGGGCACTCTGACCATCTACCTATCACATTCCAATTTGAGATGGAGAAACAAAATGCCTCTTTTCAATTTAAGTTTAATCACTCATGTCTCTCGAAAGAAACCTTCAGAGATATAATTCTAAGAAACTTGATAAAGTACGAAGCATCCTCTTGAAAATATTCCATGTTTTAGTTCTCAAAAAACTTGATTTGGGTTAAGAAGGTGGATGCAAAATGGGAAAAGGAAAAAGAAAAAGAATATCAAAAAGACTTGAAGGATGTGGAGGTAGAGATACATGATATGTTTGATAAAAATACCAATGGGATTTTTAATAATGAGGATGTTGAATGGTTAAAATAACTTGAATGTAAAACAAAATTCCTTCTAGGGATGGAAGAAAATAAGTCGAGGCTTAAAAGTTGTGTTATCTGGTTGGATAGGGAAGAGAATAATACAGATATTTTTTTTTTAAATATGCTTGTTGTAGAAGGAAATTTAACCATATTTGGGAGATGAAAGGTCCATATGGTTCAAAGGTCTCATCCTTCAAGGATGTTTCCCATGCATGTATACAACATTTCCAATCTTTGTTTAAGGAGAGTGTAGTAATATATGATATATTATGAAAGTAGTCAAACTATTTCCTAGATTCGTTAATGATGAGATGAATCAAATTATGGTGTCATAGGTAAAAAAGGAAGAATTAAATTTTATTTTAGGGAATTTTTAGAAGGAAAAATTTCCAAGCCCTAGTGGATGGATAGTGGAATTCTTCTTAGATTTCTATGACTTATTAGAGGATGAGTTTCTTAGGGTGATTGAGAAAACTATAAGCTTTGGAAAGATGTTGGGGGATTTAAATGCCACCTTTATAACATGTATTCTAATAGATAATGAGCCTTCCAACTTTGATTATTTTACACCAATATCCCTTTGCAATATTATCTATAAGACTATATTGAAGCTCATTGTGAATAGAATGAAACAAGCACTATCCAATTCCATTTTGAAGGAACAATTTGGATTTCTTTTCAATAGGAAGATCATGATGACATAGGGGTAGCTTAGGAAGGGTTTCATTCAATAAAAAAATAGTTCAAAAAGCTTGCATAAGTCATGAAAATTGATCTTTCGAAGGAATATGACAAAGTGAATAGTCTCTTTCTCAGATTGATTTCTTTTCAAATACATTTATCACTTCAATCTATTAATTGGACTATGGGGTGTGTGGAATATGAAAATTTTGTAGTTTTAATAAATGGATCTCCTACAAGGTTTTTAAGGAATCGAGGGATCCCAGGTAGGGATGCCCCTTGTCATCGTTTATGTTCCTCTTGGTAGCAGAAGGGCTTAGCAGAATGATAGTTGAAAAAAATAAAAATGCATTCTTCGGAGGTATACAAGATATCAACTCCATTGAAGTAACCCACCTTTTTTTTGTAGATGACATTTTACATTTTGCTAGAGGAAATTTTAGGGAACAAAGTTCCTTAGAACCTATTTTATATTTCCCCCAGGGTGTAGAAAAGTCGGTGATGGAGTTTATTGTTAAGGAACTTTGTTCTATGAATTCATTGGTTTGAAACCCTTGACTAGCCTTATGTGTTGCATGAGGGGCCACATTGCCATGTCTGGGGTTATAGTGGTATCAATCGGATAACATGACCACATGTCACATGAGTATGTGGTCGACTAGTTTTTTATTTCCCCAGTGAAAAAGAAACTATTTTATATTTAGTTTTCAAAAAAATATGGATGGAAAGAAATATGAACAAATCTTGTATTTTGACAAATGATATGAGTGATTATTTCCTAAGGAGACTAGAGAAAATATTCCCTATGAATATTGAGCCCATGTATGCGGGTTTCAAGTATTTCAGTTTTCATTTAAAACCTAACGAGTATAAAAAGGATGATTGGACTTGATCTATAGGATCTTTTAATGACTTATGGTTGAGTTTTAATTTTGCATGCGTTAATTAACCATTTGAGAAAACTTACTGAAAGAATGAGGAAAGAAGAGGAATTATGACATCCATATACACATATACAGATCTGAAATGAAATAATAGACAGTAAACCATAACACGCAGATTGATAACGGAGTTCGGCACAACTTTGCCTACGTCTCCGGGCCTTTTTCTCTGTGGGGAGGCTTCTTTATTTATGTTCAAAAGCTCAAAAGTACATCGTTTCAATGTCAAATGGCTACAAGATTGATCTGGTCATGTTCTTCCTGATCTCTAGAACCATGCAAAGAAAATGGCACACAAAATGGACGTCCGGAGCTCCCAGAAATGGTCCAACAGTGTCTCCTCCTCAAAAGATTCTCTGCCTAAAAATGGCTTTATCTTGGTTTCCCTTCAGTATAACTCTATTCCGACTGCTCCAATGGCTTCAGAGCATCCAAAAACCCCCATCTGGGCTCTTTCGGCACCTCAATCGGTCGAAAAACGAAGAATTTATGCCTCCTGGAAGTTTTCCCCTTCAAGCTTGATGTCACTGGTCCTACAAAACGCACTCTCCTTCATTGAACCTGGCACACACGCTTATTTAAGAACAAAAACCTGGCACCGGGCGCAACCACGCCAATGGTGCAAACCGTAGAACGGTTAGGGTGCCTCCAGCCCCTAACCGTCAAGCACTCGGGCATACGGTCATACGACCTCGTGCAAATGTAGAAAGGGGCTAACGGTCAAAACCATTTTAACTCCCTCCGCTCTCCAGATCGTGGGAATATAGCACATTCCAAGAAACCACGGGCTACACAAATAAAACCCAACGCCCATTTCACAGTGTACAAGGGTCATATGGATAAAGTAATGGAACCGTGGGCTATATACCAAAAACCACGCACTTTTACATTGTGGTTATGTATATAAACCAGAACTGGGCTCCATATCCCCGCACAAACAAATATGGCATGGCCATATGTATACACAATGAAACCTCGGGTCGGGGCTAAGCCCTGGCCCAACCCCCCGTCAAATCAAAGGTTAAGTTAATTCAAATATTTTACAATATACATAGCTATCAAGGAACAACATGTGGCGTGATGGTAAGTCAGAATTTGCGAAGGCTTTGGTAAAGGGGGAGGTCACCGGTTCGAATCCGGTTGACTACAAAAACTTTTGATTAACAAACCAAAACCAAATAGACCAATACCGGGGTGCCACGTGGTAGCCCATGACTGGGCCACATGGCACCCAATCATTGACCAGAAAATTGTCACGTGTCGAGATATCATTCGCTCCCAACTACCAACCAGACTTTGCCACATCATCACATGCCATGTCATCGTACAGTCGCCATGTTAGATGCTAACGTCATCCATGCCACGTGTCACCCTTCTAGTGGTGACACGTGTCACCTCGGGATAGGTCCAACTGTACGCCCAAATGTCCAAATCTACCTGACACATTTCGTCTCTTGGAGATACCACGTGTCGCCTATACAGACCTGCCACATCAGCATACGGACATGCCACGTCAGCGTCCGTACGGACTGCACAGTCAACAATTTTTTTCCCTGTTTGACTTATCGGACAGAACGTGATATCTTCTCCATATGGAGCCCGTTTGACAAAATAAATATACCGCCAGAATTAGGAAGACGAGACAGATGCAATGGCATAGGTTTTGTCACATTTTGAGCACTTTCATTTTTTAGCATTTTTCAAGCCCTGTCAGGCTTCTGGATCCGATTTCGGATCACACCTCCCCATAATAAGACCTTTTGGTCCCCAAAAGGTTACTGACCAGTCAACAAGCTCGGGATAGGCCACCCGGCTTGCTCTCTGTCTCTGAACTCGGTCATGTGCACCTGTCTCATCAAGATCAATTGTAACACAATCATGACAACTGACAGTATATTGTTAGCCATTTGAACCCTGTTACATCTTACTGAAGCCACTATCATCCATGTAGAAAACATTGCTAATGACAGCATCAAAAAGAAGACTGCAAATGAACTGATATACTTTAGATATCTGCACTACATGAGCTTATCTTGAAGCAACTTATGATTGATTTTCCATTCAACAACCATATTTTGTTCTTGCTTAAGATCAATTACTTCATTTGAAACAATTATTGGTTTGTTGCATGCTTT